>JABUQX010055936.1:30000-37500 GCA_015478945.1 Trachelipus rathkii
TAAACACATTTTTTATTAAAACATTTTCGCGAACCTATAACTGTAACTCATTACAGACCTATCTTATTTAACACATATATTTATTAACATTATTTTTACTTTAATACTTTTCCTTAATATTAATTTAACCATATATTTTAATTAACTTATTTTTATTAATACTTTTTTACTTAATACTTTTTAATTTAATAAAATTTTTAAAAATTCTATGTAAGAAGAATAAAAACCAGAGTGTCTGATAAATAAACATTTTATTTTACTACAACGTACGAAATTTTATTTAAAAACATTAACATTACATACCTTAAGCAGTAAATTAGTAAAATCAAACCATCATACCTAACACTAGGGGGATTCGTATGCTTTTGTTTTACTGCTTTTACTGCTTTAACTCATGTTTTTACTGCTTTAACTCATGTTTTCTGCTTTAACTTATATGTTTTTTACTGCTTTAACTCACATATTTTTTAACATTACATACTCTTAAAAGCATTAAAATCAGTAAATCAATAGAGGTGTCCTAACACCTAGGGGGGATTAGTATGCTTTTTGTTTTTACTGCTTTTTACTGTTTTATACTCATGTTTTCACTGCTTTAACTCAATGTTTTAACTGCTTTAACTTATATGTTTTACTGCTCTAACTCATATATTTATTAACGTTATAAACTGCCTAAAGCAGTAAATCAGTAAATCAATAGAGGTGTTACCTAACACCAAGGGGGGGTTAGTATGCTTTTGTTTTACTGCTTTACTGCTTTAACTCATGTTTTACTGCTTTAAACTCTAACATGTTTTACTGCTTTAACCTCACTGCTTACTGCTTTAACTCTCTGCTTTGCTGCTTTAACTCTCTGCTTTACTGCTTTAACTCCTGTTTTACTACTGCTTGAACTCATATATTTATTAACATTTATGTTTTTTATTTTGTTTTAAATACTTTTTTTTATTTTCTTCTGATTTTTATGTATATTTCTTTATTATTGTGTCAATATATATTTATTTTAAGCTGCTCGTATTTAGTGTTATTTTACTTCATACCTATTGTTATTATTTATTGATTTAGAACAACACATGCACACAACACACACACACACACAACACACACACACACACACACACAACACACACTTACACTTATACACACAATCAACTATGACACTATACACACATTCACTAATGACACTTAAAATTTACTAATAGACCACTTCATTTACACTTTATGACACATGCGGTCTCACACACACACACACACGTACGATCTTCACTATTACATATCTGTAACACCACTTACACCTTATACACAACATTCACTATGATACTGATACACACATTCCACTATGACACTTACTTTATCCATAGACACTTACATTACACTTATGATCCACACAGACTTCCTCCCACTCGCACAGATGGCCTTACACTCACCAGATTTACTTACACACACAGATTTACTTACACCTCGCACACAGATTTACACACACCCACACACACACACCACACACCACACACCACACTTTACACATATAACGTATAATTCATTAAAACATTCTTATGTTTTATTAAAAACCGTACATTTATATTACTCATTCAAATATAACTAAATTTATTTCAAAGTTTCTTAAAACTTCTGTAATAAATCATTTTCTTTGAACAAAGAATTTATTAATAACTGTTAATACTTTTTGTTATAAATTTTATAACTATCAAGTTTTAATATAAACTTTTACTAAAATTTTATGACATTTTATTAAAAACAATATATTTTACGTACCTTAAAGCAAATAAATCAGTAAATCAGTAGGTCACCCCCTAGCACCCCTCTAACACCAAGCTATGCCCGTTTTGTTCTATTGACTTTCTGCTTTACATCATCTTTAGCCATGTAATAAGTTATAAAATAACAAAATAAGTTCTTTTCTGCTACATAACATGTTTTTTATTAAAATCTTTCTAAGTTTTTATTTAAAAAATAACAATTATTCAACTTACATTTATATTATTCGCCCGATGTTAACTAAAAAATTTCAAAGTTTTTAAATAACTTCGGATTTTTATTATCATTATTATCTATGTACATTGACAATCCATCACGAGAAAACACAACACCCGCACTCCTTACAGATACGAACCTGACCTCTCTCTGTAAAATGTGTTGAAAATAACTAGCTTTAGGTCTCAATTTAGGATAAAATCCTTTTTGTAGCCCGGGGCGATTTAAGCCCTAATTCCAGCTCAAAATATATTCAAACTACATTTTCTGTATAAACGTGGTGGCAATACTTACGTTAGGCCTAAATATATGGCCTAAATTTAGGATAAGCCTTTTTTTGTATCCCATGCTGAAGGTTTAAGCCTAATACCAGGTCAAAAGGTAATTCCAGTATAGACAAGAATCATTGTTATTATTATTATTTTTATAAATATATTTCAAACTGAAACATGCTGGATCGGTAAGATCCTTTAAGCAGGTAAAAAGGAAATGTTTCCTTCTTGTGCATTGGGTCGGATAATCCTTATCTCTATATGACCTCGTATGTGATTGGTCGAGAATTATTTTATCGTCTTTTGAAAATTAACTTTGTTCTTTAAACTTGTATTTGAGCAGGTGTGTGTTTTATTATCTTTTAGACCCAAACTCATTTTAAAATCATAGTCATTTTAGCTGTTAAGCGGTGCACAAGTTATCTGATTTGTATTAAAAGTGTTTTATTTTTACTAAGTGTATATCATATTTATAATAAATACTTACATTGAGGAATAATTATTAATTTCACTAGAATAGATAATAATTAATTCACTAGTTCATAAGCTAACCACCAGGGCTCAGCATGAGCCCCACCCGCAAAGGCAGCCAACCCCGCACCCGCTGATGCGTCCCGCCGCGTCCCCGCCCGCCGCGTGCGCCCGCAGGCGCAATATTTCCGCGTACTCGCCCGCCGCGTGCGCCGCAGGCGCAATATTGTCCTTGATATCCCGTATATATATAGTATATATATATATATATTATATATATATATATATATATATATATATATATATATATATATATATATATATATATTAACTATATAATATTTTATATATATATTATATATAATATATATATATATATATATATCTATATATCTATAATATTGTGTTGTGTGAGTGTAAGTGTCTTAATGGATGAGCGTTAAAGTGTCTATGTGTATGTGCCGTAATGTGTGAATAGAGAGATTTTTAGGTTTTGGGGGGGGGGGGGGGGGGGGGGGGGGGGGGGGGTTTTTTTTTTAATTGTTTTTTTATATTTGTTTATTTCTCAGATATCTTGGGTTAACGTGTTAAGTGTAAGTGTCTAATGGTCAGTGGTAACGCTATAGATGAATCGTCAATATAGATGGTATCAAAGATGACCCCATCAAAGATGAGTCATCAAAGATGAACCACCAAAGATGAGGTATCAGAGCGGAGGTATCAAGGTTGAGGCATCAAACGCTGAGGCAGCAAATAGCTGAGGCAAGCAAAGTTGAGGCATCAAAAGCTGAGGCATCAAAGTTGAGGCATCAAAACTGAGGCATCAAAGCAAGTTGAGGCATCAAAAGCTAAGGCACTCAAAGTTGAGGCTCAAAAATGTTACGTTAACATATATTCGTGTTGTGTGTGTGTGTGTGGTGTGTGTGTGTGTGTTGTGTGTGCGGTGTTGGTGTGTATGTGTGTTTCTAAATAATAATAACAATAGGCATGAAATAAATAAACACTAAGTATAATAATAAAATAAAATGTTTTAATAAATTAAACGCTATATGTGAAGTGAGTGTGCGTGTGGGTGTGGGTGTGTGTGTGTTGTATGGTGTGTGGTGGTGTGTTGTATGTATGTGTGGTTCAAATAATAATAACAATAGGCATGAAGTAAATAACACTAAGTATAATAATAAAATAAAAATAAAATGTTTTAATAAATTATACGTTATATGTGTAAGTGAGTGTGCGTGTATGTGTGTGTGTGTGTGTATGTGGTGTGTGTGTGTATGTGTGCGTGTGTGTGTATGTGTGTTCTAAATAATAAATCGCAGAGGGACCATATTGCGCCTGGCGGGCAGCAACGCGGGCGAGGCGAGTACGCGGAATATTGCGCCTGCGGGGGAGCACGCGGCGGGCGGGGACGCGGCGGGACGGCAAAATCAGCGGGTGCGGGGGTTTGGGGCTTTGCTTTTGGCGGGTGCGGCTCCAGATGCGAGCCCTGGTTGTTTAGCTTTATGACTGTGAATTAATTATTATCTAAATTTCTAGTAAATTAATAATTAATTCCTCAATGTAAGTATTTATTATACACTTTATACACTCTTAGTGAAACTAAAAGTTTTTCGCCAAATCAGATAACTTGTGCAACGCGTTTAACAGCTAAAATGACTATGATTTTTAAAATGAGTTTGGGTCTAAAGATAATAAACACACACCTGCTCAAATGCAAGTTTAAAGAACAAAGTAATTTTCAAAAGAACGATAAATATTCTCGACCAATCACCTACGAGGTCATATAGAGATATAAAGGATTACTCCGACCAATCACAAGTAAGGAAAACATTTTCCTTCTTACCTGCTTTAAGGATCTTACCGATCCAGCATGTTTCAGTTTGAAATATATTATAAAAATAATAATAATAACAATGATTCTTGTCTATACTGGAATTACCTTTTGACCTGGTAGGAGGATTAAATTAGCCCGTCTACACAAAGGCTTATCCTAAATTTAGGCCTAAATTTAGGCCTAACGTAGTTATTGCACCACATTTTACAGAAAAAGGTGTTTGAAATATATTTTGACCTGGAAATTAGGCCTAAATCGCCCGGGCTACAAAAGGATTATCCTAAATTTAGACCTAAAGTAGTTATCTCAACACATTTTAGAGAGAGAAGTCAGTTTCGTATCTGTAAGGAGTGCGGGTTGTTGTGTTTTTTCTCGTGATGGATTGTCAATGTACAATCATAATAATTAAGAAAATCCGAATTATTTAAAAAACTTTGATAATATTTTTAGTTAACATCGAGTGAATAATATAAATGTAAGTGAATAATTGTTATTTTTAAATAAGAACTTAGAAGATTTTAATAAAATACATGTTATGTTAGCAGAGAAGAACTTATTTTGTTATTTTTATACTTATAACATGGCTAAAGATCATGTAAAGCAGTAAGTCAATAGAAAAACGTGGCATAAGCTTGGTTGTAGAGCGGGTGCCTAGGGGTGAGCTTACTGATTTATCTGATTTATGCTTTAAGGTACGTAAAGAATATATGTTTTTAATAAAATTTCATAATTTTAGTAAAAGTTATTTAAAACTTGATAGTTATAAAATTTATAAACAAAAAAGTATTAACAGTTAAATCATAAATTCTTTGTTCAAGATAATTGATTGATTTATTATAGACGTTTTAAGAAACTTTGAAATAATTTTAGTTATATTTGAAAGAGTAATATAAATTGCTATCTTTAATTAAAAAACATAAAATGTTTTAATAAATTATACGTTATATGTGTAAGTGGGTGTGCGTGTGTGTGTGTGTGTGTGTGTGTGTGTGTGTGTGTAGTGTGTGTGTGTGAAAGTAAATCTGTGTGTGTAAGTTAATCTGTGTGTCGAGTGTAAGTAAATCTGTGTGAAGTGTAAGTAAATCTGTGTGTGAGTGTAAGTGTAATTGTATAGTGTCTATGGATAAATGTAAGTGTCATAGTGAATGTGTGTTATATAGGTATCATAGTGAATGTGTGTAATAAGTGTAAGTGTGTGTGGGGTGTGTGTGTGTGTGTGTGTTGTGTGGTGTGTGTGACCGCAATGTGGCATAAGGTAATGTAGTGTCCCTATGGGTAAATGTTAAGTGTCATTAGTGAATGTGTGTAAAGTGGTCATAAGTGAATGTGTGTGTGTGTGTGTGTGTGTGTGTGTGTGTGTGTGTGTGTGTGTGTGTGTGTGTGTGTGTGTGTGTGTGTTCTAAATAATAATAACAATAGGCATGAAGTAAAATAACACTAAGTATAATAAAAAAAATTAAAAATAAAATAATAAAAATAATAATAAAATAAATAAAAATAATAATAAATAAATAAAAAGTATTAAAACAAATAAAACATATGTTCATAATATATGATTAAAGCAGTAACGCATGAGAGTTTTAAAGCAGTAAAGCAGAGAGTTAAAGCAGCAAAGCAGAGAGTTAAAGCCGTAAAACATGTGAGTTAAAAGCAGTAAAAATGAGTTAAAGCAGTAAAACATTGAGTTAAAGCAGTAAAGAAAGCAGCAAAACAAAAGCATACTAACCCCCCTTGTTGCTATGTTTAACACCTACTATTGATTTACTGATTTACTGCTTTAAGGTATGTATGTTAATAAATATGTGAGTTAAAGCAGTAAAACATATAAGTTAAAGCAGTAAAACATGAGTTAAAGCAGTAAAACATGAGTTAAAGCAGTAAAGCAGTAAAACAAAAGCATACTAATCCCCCCTAGGTGTTAGGTAACACCTCTATTGATTTACTGATTTACTGCTTTAAGGTATGTAATGTTAATAAATATGTGAGTTAAAGCAGTAAAACATATAAGTTAAAGCAGTAAAACATGGGTTAAAAGCAGTAAAACATGAGTTAAAGCAGTAAAGCAGTAAAACAAAAAGCATACTAAAATCCCCTTGGGTTAAGGTAACACCTCTATAGATTACTGATTTACTGGCTTTAAGGTATGTAATGTTAATGTTTTTTAATTAATTTCGTCACAGTTGGTAGTAAAAAATGTTTATATATCAGACCCTCTGGTTTTTTTCTTCTTACACTAAATTTTTAAAAATTTATAAATTAAAAAGTATTAAGTAAAAAGTATTAAGTAAAAATAATGTTAATAAATATATGTGTTAAATAATATTAAGTAAAAAGTATTAAGTAAAAATAATGTTAATAAATATATGTGTTAAATAATAGGTCTGTAATGAGTTACAGTTTTAGGTACGCGAAAATGTTTTTAATAAAAATGTTTAAGTAAGAAATAAAATGATGACTCATAGTATATTTGAAAAGAAATTCTTTGAAATGTTTAAGTATGAAATAAAAATGAATGACTTATAATATATATATTTTTCATTCGCGCAGCGGGTCGCACCTGCGGGTGCGGGGCCTCCATCCTTTGCGGGGAGGGGGCTTGCTGCTGCCTGGTGGGCAGCTTATGATCTAGAGGTAGACAAAAGATGAGTCATCAAAGATGAATCATCAATATAGGTGGTATCAAAGATGACTTCATCAAAGATGAGTCATCAAAGATGAGGCAACAAAATTGAGCTTCGAGTGGTGTGTGTGTGTGTGTGGTGTGTGTGTGTGTGTGTGTGTTGTGTGTGTGTGCTGTGTTTGTGTGTGTAAGTAAATCTGTGTGTAAGTAAATATGTGTGTTGTGTGTGGTGTGTGTGTGTGTGTGTGTGTGTGTGTGTGTGTGTGTGTGTGTAGGTGGTGAATATATATATATTATATAATATATATATA
>JABUQX010055937.1:12500-20000 GCA_015478945.1 Trachelipus rathkii
AGAAGACCCTAATTGGAACTGAATTCTTCACAGTTGTGTTACAGTAAATTCATCAATATACAACAACAAGGTGTGTCTTTACATGAGTCCCGGATGAATTAGTGTTGTATACTGTAAACAACCGAACTGGCTTACATGATTACTTTAACCTAAGTGCGTATCTTAAAAACTACTCGAAAAACAAGTTATCAAGCCAGAGCAGCAGGATCCAAGGCAAGCAGGCTTACTCTAACCTTCTCTAAACATGCGAACACCATCGGAGTGGGAAGTTAGACTATGGGAGCGTCGAAACGGCTTAGAAGTGTTTGAACGTACTTCACATGGATTCTTCATCTCAGGAATACAACAGCTGAAGTGTATGTCAGAGGTAGGCGGAAGGGTGATAAGGCATATGAAGAGTGAGTGTGTTATCTAGCTATGTGTCAGTCATTCATTATATGTTATACGAGGAATACTACGCATTCAAGAAAATGCTGGTTGATGATTCTGAAACTGTTATTAAACGATTCCTAGACACTATTGATGTGCAGAAATTCATACATCTACTTAGAAAACGATGGGCGGTAAGCATCTATGCTGACGATCCAGAGACCAAACATACTATGATAATCTGAGGAGGGGAGCTTTTTACATAATGTGCTTTCGGATGGGCTACTTCGATGAGACACTAGCTACATGATAGACAAACGAATATACATGACTGGCATATTTTGTAAAGACTTTTACAGAGTATTAATCTTGAGTCTTCGTGAAGTTTCTGTGGAATGTCTATAACAGTGTTATACACCCTTATAAATATATTTAATATTATTGTAAACGTAATTAATGATAAAATATTTAATATTCTTGTGAATATATTTAATGTTAAAATATGTACGTCTGTGATTATTAAAGTTCTAGCTATGTAGTAAAGGCTTTTCAAGTGAAGTTATTGCTTTAACACCATCAAACGTAAAACGTTCGTAGATTATATATATATATATATATATATATATATATAATATTATATTATATATATATATATATATATATATATATATATATATATATATTATATATATATTAATAAATGTTACCATACCTTCGAAAGCTACATTATACCTCGAGCACGCTACGAGTATGGATGTGGGTAAATTCATGTTCTTCAGCCCTGCTACATGTATGGTGGCGGGTCCCACAAGCTGCGGAAAAACCTTTCTGCTGTTAAACATATTAAAGGATGGTGGAATTTTTTGAATATGTACGTCTGTGATAATCTGGTGCTATAGTGTATTCCAGGAGAAGTTTAATGAGTATAATAATATAGTAGAATTCCATGAAGGGATATACGATATTAAATCATTGGAAAATGTACAAGGTCATAAAGTTATAGTACTGGACGACATGTTGCACAAGTTAAACGAAGATATAGCTGAGACGTTTACGGTGTATTCCCATCATTTAAATATATCTGTATTTTTCATTACACAGAACATTTTTCATCCAAAGCAAGCACATGAGGACTGTTTCTTTAAACACTCAGTATCTGATTCTGTTTGGACAAAGAAGAGATATGAGCCAGGTCAATGTTCTAGGGTCTCAGATGTTTCCGTTGGCAAGAAAAGAGTTCTTGAAAGTATATAAAGAAGTTACTTCGGATCCATACGGATACTTGCTGTGTGAGCTTCATCCTAGGAACACGCATAGAGTTCTGCTCCGCACCAACATTCTACCACATGAGATAGAAACTGTGTACATTCCTGCATAATGAGTAGTTTAGTTGTAAAGTATTTACCTCTTATAAAAAGATTTAAAAAGCTGAAACCGGCTGAAAAGCGTAAAATAATCTGTGATGATGAGAAGTTCGTCCAGTGTGTATGTGAACTCTGCTTGAATCTTATAAAGGGGAATGTTCCTTTAAACACGCCTCAGAAGGTAAAGCTGCGTCGACATAGAAACACCATTAAAAAACTCTCCCGTAACATAAAGCAACTGAAAAATAAAAAGAAGGTGCTGCAGAAGGGGGTGGTGTTTTCCTTCCTCTACTTTTCTCAGTAATTGCTCCTCTGATTACCAAGTGGATATCTTCATAATGAAGAAGGTCGCTGTATTACCGTTTAACGAGTATGAGAAAATGAAGTGTAATACTACTTCATCGATGCAGAATCCCCATACTCAGACTACCCAAACGCCGCCATACGCAGTGCAGTCCTCACTGTAGCAAATATCAACCACCACATCATTGTCATTTCTCTCTGAGAAGAACCAACACCTTTGAATGCTGCACAAATTCATCAGCAAACTCTTCCTTACAGCTTGTTCGACCCTAAAGTTGAACAGATAAACAACTACGAGAAAGAGGTGTATCGGATATTAAATTCAGACATTAACATACATGAGAAGCGTATCTTATACCAAGATGCAATGCAGAAATTATTAAGCCTCAAGGATTTGCATCTAAAGGGCCCACTAATTAAGTCTGACGTGGAGGAAACAATTTTGCCACAAGAAGTAAAACCTGAGGTGAAGTACGAAGACAACTTAAGAAATATCCTGGAGGAGAGCTTGCCAAACAGGTCTCGCAAATCAGGACTAACTCTCTATAATATTTTAAAAGAACAAATAACTTGGAATGAGCTAGGTCAAATCATTATTGATGATGAGGTAGTTAAAGGATCAAACATTGTGGATTTAATAGCTGATCTCTCGCGCGACTGGAAGAAAGGGGCTGTAACAGGGTGGCCAGCTATCAAACAGGAGCTTCAGACTATAAATTTTCCCCGCTCTTTAATCTTGAACACACGCAGATTAGCAGACTTGGATGATATTCCTAAGACACCAAGACCCGATTCTAGTCCTTCAGGTTCGTCCTACGCTTCAGATAAATTCAAACGTGTGGTTAAAGGAAGAGTAAGAAAAGCCCCACACCCTAATCTTAAATGGATTAATTCATAGTTACGTTATGATGTTATTAATATTATTAATTCAATATATATATATTTATATATATTATATATATATATATTATATATATATAATATATATATATAATATATATATATATATATATATATATATATTTATAATTTTGTTCATTGTTCTAATTTGCTCACTTGTGTAAATAAATAAATTCATCATATTAAACACTATGTTTTATATTTGCTTTTACCCATATAATCTATATTATATATAATATATATATATATATATATAATATATATATTATTATATATATATATATATATATAGTATATATATAATAAAATTTTTTACTCATGTCAGTAGACACCATGGAGGCTAAGGAAGTTGGTGATAAGTATTATTACCGATGTGAAGGAGCCTAATGCTCGGTGGATTCACAAGGTTTGCCTCGAGGTTTCCGGACATTGGGCGGAAAGAGTTGAAAGCATATTTAGAGGGCGAGGAGGCTTTCACTCTACATAAACCTGTTCGCAGAAAATTTCCTACCCGGAAAACCATAGCCCCCTGTCTCGATAGCGTATGGCAGCTGGATTTATCCGAAATGGTTAAATACAGCTCGTACAACGATGGATATCAATACATACTTTTCACCATTGATGTGTATTCTAGATATTTATGGTTAAAACCTTTAAAAGATAAAAAGTCAGGTACTGTATCTGACGCATTGAGAGAAATTATAGAGGGTGACAGGCGATGGCCAAGAATGCTGTGGACGGATCAAGGCACTGAGTTTCTAGGTCGAGAATTTCAAGAATTAGTTAAAGAGCATGACATGGGGTATTACAATACATTCTCAGTGAATAAAGCAGCTATAGTTGAAAGAGTACAGCGTACTATCAAGGAGAAAATGCACCGGTACTTTACCCGTATGAACACTTTTAAGTATATTGACATACTACAAGACCTTGCTCATTCTTATAATAGATCGTTCCACAGAACTATAAAATCTACCCCTCTAGAAATGTCGAAAATAAAGCCTACGAAGATGGCTCATTCACAACGAAGAGTCAGGAAAATAAAGGATAATTCAGGTGTATGCCTAGGTGATTATGTGCGAGTCTCCAGAGAGGCGGAAAGGTTTAGGAAAGGCTATGAGTCAGGGTGGTCTACAGAGGTTTTCAAAGTTCACAATATTCGAGACTTCCCTTATGACGGTTTAAAATTATATTATTTGGAGGATTTAGACGGTGAAAAGATAAAAGGAGGTTTTTATAAACAGGAAATACAAAAAATACGCTTCAATCCGGAAATTGAAAAGATATTAGGATCGAAAGGAAAGGGTCGAAATAAACAGTACTTGGTTAAATGGGTAGGTTATCCTGACAAGTTTAACTCATATATAAAAGCAAGTGAAATTAAGAATCATTAATCAGTATTCATTGTGGCCATGGCGAGTACAGATCACTTCTATTTAACTCTGCCTTCTTCGGCTTCGATGAATCTACATCCTGATAATAAGCTCTCAGACTTCACGACGGAGTTACTGAATCCTATTGACATTGAAAGAGACGTTTATGAAATAGGATTGTGTGAAGTGATATTAAATACAGATGTGGAAAATGTTCCGCATAATCTTTATTGGATGAATGTTTACAGAAGTGTAGACTGTGTTGAAACTATATTGGATGTGAAGAACACAGGTGCTCTAAACCGCGTTACTATGGGTACAAGAGAGTACTTTTATGAAAGAATTGTACTGAGGAAATCCTATTTTAAGTCAGTTCCTGCAATGTTCAGTTATTTAAATACGCTTTTAGCGACTAGTAATATGTGTAGAGATCTAATTTACAACACAGATATTCATCCCTCTGATGATGAAGTATTAATTACTTTGAGATCAACGGCAGGCATTAACCTTAGAGATATTGACGTGTTTTTCCTCAGGAGATCGTCATGGCAACGGAAACACGTTCATGAACGTAAAGGCGTTGGTTAGATGTACTGGCAAATGATGTACCTACTATGCTGAAGAGGGTTATGAAAACAGTGGAAAACGAGCATATAACCAAGGAAGAATTAATCGACGAGCAAGACAGGGTGTTACATTATACTTGTATTACCTCAGAGATGCTCAAACACCCTGGGATGGCGTACGTGTACACTGATATAGTGGAGCACCAATATGTGGGCGACACTACAGCTCCTCTGTTAAGGGTAGTTTATTTTCCTGAAGAGAGTAAGGTAATAACATTCCCAAATGTCCACTATCTCTCACTGAACAGGTCATTGATCGGGTCTATAAGAGTACATATAAAGGACGTGGAAGGACGGCCATATCCATTTACAAGTGGCACATTGATGTGTAAAGTTCACATTAGAAAGAAACGTCCCCATCAGCTATAAAATGATGGAACATTTTTTAACCAGAATTGAAAATCTCATCTATATGTTACTCGATTTCATTCAGGAAATAGATGCCTCTGCAGGATATATAAGGGCCATAATCAATTGCATTTTTTCATTCATTGATACACTCTTGCAGTGTAAAGACAGTATAGGGAAGAAGCTCCAGTTACACAAGTAATAAACATGGAAAGAGTATTCATTGGCTCGAGATCACAAAGAGGGTACGGTCTTGGAGGATTTTTCACTAAGTTACTGCGAAGCGCAATCCCCGTATTTAGAAGAGGGGGTGAATATCTAGGTAAAAAAGCTATAAGAACAGGTCTGCACACTATACAGGATATAGCGACAGGAGCCAATCCTCGTGCTTCATTAAAAAGACGGATTGCCGAGGTTTCCGACGAGATGCTCGATGACGTTAAACGCAAAATAAGACGTAAAATGACAGGGCAGGGCCGGGCTAAAGTTAAAGGACGCAGGACCACCACAAATAGGAAAAAGCCTAAGACGAAGAGAGCACTGAAGAAGAAGCAAGGCCGTAAGAAAATCACAGTGCGGAAAAACCCTAAGGCTAAAAGGGTTAAATCTACAAAACGTATTGATGTATTTACCATTTAACTACTAGATGGTATCTTTAACTACAACTTTCGGCTAACATGTATATAAGTGGAGCACATATGAAGCTTTGTTCATTATACAGCCTAGCACCGCACCGACAAGATGCATTTCCTTCACCCTGCTAGTCCAGACTGCTGCAAGAGCGAATTGGATCTCTTCTCGATGAATCCTACTCAGATCAGCGTGAGTGACAGCAACTTCATCAGCATTAATCCCACACATTCGATAACCAGCACTGACGTTCCTTTAGAGTTCAATATCCCAGGCACCTCAGACCAATATCTAGATCCATCTAATGTATTTCTATATTTTAAAACGAAATTGACAAACCCTGATGGTACAGATCTTCCTACAGGTGACGACCACATAGTGTATACAGAGTCGAACTTCCTATATACTTGTTTTAACCAGATTGATGTTTACCTCAATGAAACCTCGCTCGGCACTTCAGCAGCTAGTTATCCTTATAGAAGCTACATAGAACATCTACTGAACTTTTCTGATGATGCTAAGCAGTCTCATCTTCAATCATGTGGTTTTTACAGCTTCAAAGATGAGGCTACACATGTAGCTAAAGCGGCTAAAGTCATAAATAACACTTAATAACACTTATGAATTCTACGGCCGTTTAAATGGTGATATATTCTCTCAGGAAAGACTTATTCTTCCATCTGTAGATGCTAGAATCCGCTTATCCCGTTCAAGTCCGAAATTCGCACTTAAAATAAAAAGTAATTCCTATTGCTACAACTCGCATGTCAGAACCCTATCCTTCAAACTGCTAAGAGGCTTTTTTCTCTATGTTAGATAAGGTGACAGTTTTTCACCAGTTTTCCCCAAAGGCATTTGGAAATTGAAAATTCGCTTTTGAACGAACCACAGCCAAGTACCCAATCAGAAGAGTAGAAACCAAAGTATTTAACTTCACTCACGGTCTATCAAGCATCAGTATTCCAAACATTGTTAACGGAAATCTACCTCAAAAAGTAATAGCTGGAATTGTAGAACACGAGGCATATTCAGGACATTATAAAAAATCACCATATAAATTCGCCCCTTTCAACCTTAGGGGTGTCAGTTTACATGTGAATGGGCAGCCATACGGACGTGATTATGAAATGTCATATAATGGGGTACAATCTTTATGTTCGCGCCCTTTCCACGATCTAATAGCCAACACTGTTTCATGTGGTGATAGTGGTACGGGATTGAATCTTGAAGAATACCGCGACGAATAGTATTTATACGTCATTGAATCTCAGCGCAGACTCTCTCTCACGCTTCGCGTAACGCATGGCCATTTAAACATTCCTGAGAAAGGGGACATTAAGGCCTCAATTCAATCATTTAGCGGAAGTCTGCAGACATCCATATTGCAGACATCCATTACCGTCATCGTTTATCTGGAACACCCTCAGCTTATTGAAATTGACAGAGCCCGTAATGTGCTTTTAAATTACTAAGGATGAATGAAGAAGAAATAAAAGCTATGTTTAAAAACGAACCTCGATTTTTAGGGGTGTTTGCTATTAATGAAGTAGAATCTGTGAGGCTGAAGAAGGATAGCGGATTCGTGTT
>JABUQX010055937.1:30000-33309 GCA_015478945.1 Trachelipus rathkii
TTGCGAAGTGACAAATGAATGGAGCAACTTTAAACAGGGAATCAGAAGCTCCTCGAAAGGGCAAGGCACGACAGAAGTAATGTAAGAGAGTAAAAGGGAGGTCTGTTCAGAGAATAACAAGCAATTCGCGAGATGGTACCTTCCCTCGTGACTATGATGAAATGGCATGGGGGGAGCAATGTGGAGGAAACACTTCGAAAATTCATGCATACAGGCAGTAATAAAGAGCACAGTGAATGTGATTTTGGGTTTGACCTGGAATTATGTAAGAAGTATTTTGGTAGATAGAAATTGCTTTTGAGTAGATGAGAATAAATTAGAATAGGGAGGAAAGTAATAATAATAGGTATAGATGAAATATAACTGGTGTAAATGATAAATAATTGAGGGCGAGCTTTGTGCGACTTAGATATGGAAAATTTAAGTGTAACGAAGCATTAAGAAAAGAGGTATATAGTTCCGAAAGATTAAAAAGGAGAGACAGTAATTAAGTACCATTTATATAAAAGTTTATGGGATAAGAAAGACTATAGGGAATTAGTTTTGAGTGTATGTAAAGAAAAATATATATCGTTTTTATTTTGAATTGAAAGAGTTGCCCGCAGTTACTGAGGGACTGATGGCCGAGAAGAAGGATTGCATTTAGAAGTGCGAGTGGAGGATGTATAGGTCAAATTTTTTAACAATTGAAAACTAAATGATTGAGCAACAATGAGAAAAGAAAGATGAAGAATAAAATATAATTGGGGGCTAATAAAAACAACATTTGCGAATATTATAGTACACTATATACATTGCTTCTATTCAAATCTGCTGATGATGTTTCACTACCCTATGACCCTTGTGGATTCCTACCATTGAGTTCTGGTACTGCCTACTGCTCTTTCGAATTTGGAGACGAAAATATTGCAACAAACAAAGTACTTTTGACCAAAATGTTTAGTCCGAAGAAAGATCATTGATGAGAAGATTGTTTTCTTTCTAAAGTCGATGAAGGAAAAATAATCCGAAAAGCAAACTCGAAGGATAAGTACCGCTATTCTGGCATTTATGAACCTCCAGGAAGCCAAGCTGTAAGCCCCTGTCTTCAGAGTTGTTCAACTTAAGACATTCTTGCAGAGTGTTATGAATTTTTTACTGACGAATTTGGATGAAGTTATTTTTATCTCTTTTTGTCTTTTTAAGGAACTTTTAGACGAATTTAAAAAAGTTATTAATATGTTGAAATTTAAATTTTTTAGGAATACTTGAATAGATTCTCTAATTCTAATAATATAATAAAAAATAATAAATAATAATAAAATAATAATAATAATAATAAAATAATAATAATAATAATAATAATAATAATGTTTAATTCCATCCCTATCCTAGTTCCCTTTACTAACACTATGCCCATCCCATAGCAAAGTGATGAATGAAGTAAAAAAGATAAACTGAGTGAAATATATGAAAAGAATCATGCCCTTGGCTATTCCTAGTTTTATTTGAATGTTTTCCTCCTTCTCTTCCCTTCAGCAGCTCCGAGCATCACTCTGAAATGATAAAATAAACATAAGTTTACAATAAGAAAATATGAGCCTCAAAATTTAAACAGCAGCACTGGGTTATCCTGTGTGCCCCTGTGGGGAAAATCTTTGTTAACCAATATTATTATAGAAGCTTTTTGGCATCTCGAGTTTTAATTTATATATTAAAGGTTTTATATCTTTCTCTAGGTTTCCTTCTATTGATAGACATATGAAAGTCTTTGTCAGTGCTGATTATTATAGTAATATAATCCATCTAGGATTTTTTTGGTATCAAATTAGTTTTAGTGTTTATAAAAATAATATGAAATAACCATTGAAATTGTGTGAAAGTTGAACATATAAATTAAAACTTTCAGGCAATTTTGAGAGTTCTAGAAGGTAAGACTGGATTTTTCACACCTTTGCCTTTACCCAAATCAAGAAAAGCAAGAAAATTTGTAATTGTCTCCAACATCTCTGATGCTCTGAAACTAGCAAAGCATAAGATACATGCATTGGTCCTTTATTCAGGTACTTTATTTACACTGTAAAATTACAATTGCCTAAAGTCTCATGTCATTCTTAAAATGTTTTTATACTAATAGTGTATGTTTATAAAAAAAAATCTCTCAAGAAAATGTTGCTTATGGTTGTTGTTTAAATAGTGAGTATTGAGGGAAAAGGAGTTAGTAATTGCATTCACTCTTAGATTGCCTGTAAAGCTCAATGGGATTTAAACTACAAAAATCGATGAAATTAAGAAACTTCAGGGCTACATCAAATTAATTGAATATTTTAATGAAACAAAGTTTAATCAGACAATTTTACTTCTTTTGGGGTTAAAATAAAAGAATAATTTTTATTAGTATAGACAATCAGGAGCTGTAGTTAAAGGATTGGATTGAATTATGTAAATGTATTAGGAAATTATCAGAACATGGAATGGAAACAACTGTGTAGGAATTTATGAACAGACATTCTCACATGTAGATTACAGTACGAAAGTAGAGATCAAATGTGGATCGACAAAATAAAAAAAGAGAGATGAAAACGATCATGTGGTGCCTTACGATATTGCTTATGAGAGTTTAATATGCAAATAGAGAGTAAAAATTAAAGTGAAGGTGGTGTAGACTGTGTGTGTGTGTGCATGCTGTGTGTATTATATATATATAATAGTATTACTAGATTAATATATATATACATAATATAATATATATATATATATATAATATATATAAATATATAAATTTTTCTAATATTATTATAATATATATATATAGTACTATCATATATAATAATAATATATAATATATAAATATATAAATTATATATTATATATTATATTATATATAATATTATATTATAATACGTATATATATATATCATATATAATAATATATTTATTAGATGTACCGAGACAGAAAAAGACCATACCGGATACTCTATTTATTTAGGATGCCGTACCCGATACCGATACGGTACCGAAATACCGATATTTTAATTAATATAAGAATACACGGTAAGAAGATAAAACAATTTGATGCACACTAGCTAGGCAACTCAAGATGCAATACCCAATATGTACAAACAAATACTTAGATCATTTATATTTCATATTTGGTTGTGCCAAGTTTATATTATATTTTTATAAATAATTAAATATAGTACCTTTAAGGAAATAATAATTGAAATATAAATATTAATAACTTTTTTATGTTTGATGTTTATTTAAAAAATATTCCATTTCCATTTTCAGTAAGTCATTAACAAAGTTTAGCTTAATTCTAGCTTTTAT
>JABUQX010055938.1:0-7500 GCA_015478945.1 Trachelipus rathkii
ATATATAAAATTTGATAAAAGTAACTGCGTAAGTATAACATTAACAACAATTAAAAAAATAATATCTTTAAAAAATATTTCATAAATTCTAAATATCTTTACAAAATCTTTACTTACTTTCAATACCAATAAACAAATTAAAACAATATCATTATTAAAATTATTTTCTTTATAATAAAAGATCACTAATAACTTATTAATCACTAATAATTCCAACTCAAAAAAGTAAAAAAAGTTTTTATATTTTCCATTCTTCGCATGCCTTGTTTCTAAAAGTCGATTTCTCACATTCAACTCAATATTAAAATAACGAGACAGAACATCTCTAAATAGTGCTAATAAAGGAGTATATACCAACTATTAATATTAGTTGTCAGAAAAGATACACCTAGGTATCATTACATTTTATCATTTTGTTCTTTAAAGGATCTGTGTCAAAATCCTTTTATCCCTATTTTAACATATATAGTAACCAGTCAATATTATAATAACGTAAACCGTCTGGTAATATTATTTCATCTTGCCTAGCAAAATTGTGTATATTATAACTTCATTTACACGCGAACCTACCTTTTATGAATAGCCCAACTATCGATGTGTCAAATTATATAATAACTTAAATAATCCATACCCATCACAATTTAACAGCAAATTTAAACCACAGAGGAAATAAAGCTGCGTGGGTTTAGAAGGTGAAATAATAAATATAATAATCAAAAATCTTTAATTTTCTTCAAAACAGATATATTTTATTTTATTTTTTCCTCGTTTTCATTACCTCTAATCCCTTGTTAATCATAATAATACATTTCTAAAAATCTTCCAAAACCATATATATATCCATATATTATTTTTTCAACCCTTACGCATGGTAGAAAACTCGAGAGAGAAGATTAACCGATTCAAACTGTAAAACATACCCGGTAATTTACGATGGTGCAGCCCACTACAAATCAAAAACCCATACTCAAAAACTTCCCCTCCAATAATAAAAAAAATCAACAACAAACACTAAGACTTTAAAACATGGGGGCGAGGCGACAAACTAAATAAAAAAAAAAATAAAAAAAATATTCAATCTTAAAATTAAAATATTTTCTTAATTTAATAACACTACATTTACTTTAATATATATATATATTTGAAAAATTCCATTAAACTTAACTCCATTAAAATTTGCGTTCCAATTTCTCTTTATTTACAACTTTCAATTTTAATGATCTCTCACCTAAATCCTACTCAAACCTCTTCAGGAGAAGATAAAATTAAATCAGTAGTGCAACGCCAGGCAGGTCCCGGAGTCACAACAAAATAACTGAGACCTGCGTATAATTCACATCCCGTTCACTGTCAATTCATCTATCTTACCCTTAATCAATTTATTTTCTAATTCTATTTCACTTTTAAACAGAAAAAAAATCAAATTGACAATCACCTAACATGCAGAGCTATCCCAAATACAAACTTATATTCTCCTTCATTTATATTTAAATCAAACCTTCTCTACCATCCCCACGCACCACCTACCCATACAGGGACATATGTCAACACCCCGTAGCTGAAAATTAGTTCAATACTGCCAAAGCGCATTGCTCACCTACGAATGCTGGTTTCTCGTTGACAATTGAGAAGAGAGGAGTTATCCAAAAGTGCTAGGCTTCACCAAAAGACTACACGAATAGACTGGTTGTGGGGATAAGTATTACGCCTTCTCTCTTCTCAAACACAGCAATTCTCACATTAAAGACGATATTCAACGATGCTTTAGCACCCGTTGTGTATGAGTTAACTAATCGTACTCCTACAGAATACGCTAATCCCATACCAAGCCTTGGCCTTTGATGACGGGTTCTTAGCACTTGTCTATCTACACAATCTCTCTTTACACTACCCAGCCCTCTGATACTAGTATTAAACGCAACTTCTGGAAAAATTTTCTACCTTCAATTACTTGCTAAGATATTAACCTAATTAACTATATTATAAACTAAGATTATATAAACTTATTCAGCTTCTCTCTATTATCAATCTTACAGGTATTATGGATATTCTACAAAATGAGTGAGGAATATATTTCCACCTTCAACATCGTTATATCAAAGACATTTCAAAAATCCACTTCAATTTAATAACCTACGAACTTACATTAGTTAACAATCAATAACGTACAAACACAACTATAATATCATATAAGGAATTAATTGTGCCGTCGATGATGCGTTCACTATTATCCAAATCTTTACGAACTAACTTTGTCTCAAATACTGGACGATGCTCATACCTCTTACATATGCTATTGTCTATTCCTACTTGTTCACACTCGAACCTGATTCATACATTTAACCAGAGAGAGCATGAACATAACATTTACCTGTCAATTAAATTTCTTGAAAAAACTTGACCCTACCAATTTCTTTCGAGATAAATTAATACAAGAGTTATTTAAAGTACATATACTCAATATTCTTGTAATTCTATAAAAAAAAGAAAAAAAGGAAAAAATAATGTCCTGAAGAAGAATGGAGGTAAAAAATAAAATCTTGGCTCTCGGCAGCCAGTTGGTATCATCATAAACTAGGGGAAGATCGTGAGCAAATATTGTAAAAGACTATTAGCATAATAGACTCAACACGTCGAAAACAGTCGCATCTAACTTCATATGATTTATATTCGTAATAAACATTAAAAAAATAATTATATAATTATATTGGTATGTATATTAACTATCAAAATTATTTAAATAACATTTCCATAATTATTAACATACAGAATAAGTGCCTCTAGTTTTAGCAGATTATCTCCCGACAAACCCGCGGCGCATAAATTCTATAAATCCGCCCTATTATATATTCTAAAGATATTTAACAAACCCTATCGTATTTCCCACTATCTATGGTAAAGGAGTTAATTATAAAAACATACTTTCCCCTCTAACAATCTTCTATAAAAACATCATACTACCCTCACATAATAATAAGTATATTAGGAGGAATATATATAAGGGGTATAAGTAGGTGATAGGGGTAGGGCGTGGTCCATAATAATAATAAATAATATAAGTATAGAGATAGATAGTCTATAGATATAAATATATATAATAAATATAATATAAAATAATATAATATAATATAATATATATATAAATAATATATATATATTAGTTTATAGTATAATATAATATATAGGATATAGATAGCGTAGTTGGTACGGAGTATAGGATAGGGGGTAATATAATTATATAAAATTAATACTACATACTCCTACCCTCACTGAGGTAAGTATAGTAGTAGAGATAGGGAGGTGAGTGAAAAAAATAAATAAATAAAATAAACTATACTCACTTACCAAAAAAACTTAATTAAAAAGTGAATTAAATTAACTTAATTTTAAAAATAATTTATTTAATTTAATATAAAAATAAACATCACAAATAATGAGTACATCCAGGTATGCTGAAGGGGCCTATAATAATAATAATGTAGAATAAGGTTCTGAATACTTAAGATCAGAAATGAATTGTTAGCATAAGAGGTAGGTAGGTAGATAGAGAGATAATTATATATATACTATAAATATACTAAC
Source organism: Trachelipus rathkii (assembly GCA_015478945.1). Classification (NCBI taxonomy): domain Eukaryota; kingdom Metazoa; phylum Arthropoda; class Malacostraca; order Isopoda; family Trachelipodidae; genus Trachelipus; species Trachelipus rathkii. The sequence continues at coordinate 3,583 of JABUQX010055938.1, forward strand.
TATATATATATAATAATATAATATATAATATATCATGAATATATATTAATGAAGTAATGAGTAAAGGGTAGGGGGGTAGGTAGTATAGCAAAAGTTAGAGATATATAACCCTTCCTATTATGTTTTAAAGGGTTAAAAAAAGACGAGATTACCAAGGATACACGATTGACAAAATCTCATTCCACCAACCTAACCCTCTACCACCCTAGACGGATCCTCACTGTGGCATCTCGTTAAGTAAGTAATGAGGGTATATATAATAGAAATAATAGAAATATATATAATAAGGTATATATATATAATATTATTAATATATAGTATAAAATAATAACCGGTAGTGAGGGGTGAGGTAGGGCATATATTAGTGATGGGACTAGTCAAGGGTAGTATACACCTCAATACTTATATATAGATATAATAAATAAAACATTTTAACAATGATGATAAAATTGCTTTGATTATACACTAATATATATATATATATACACCCATATATATATATATAGGTGATAGTCCCCCCGTATATATATATATTAGTATATATAAAATTACGTAGTATAGGTTTGAGAATAAATATATAATAATAATATATATATATATAAGCGGGTGGCTTTGAAATATACATTAGCAATCACATGTTTCCGTTGAATCTGACGTCTGACGAAAAGATCAAAGATCGCATGTGAATTTGTGAAAGTGTTGTAAATTTATCGATATACCTTAAACTTATAGGTAGTATGATAAAAAAAAATTTGATTTCTTTGTGTGTACACTATTTTCATTAACTTTTATGAATCTGAAAGTAAGTGGGAATCAGGGCTTACGCGCCTTCCATCGGTATTGACCCAGAAACATAGGCCTACATATAAACGTAGGTCCTGGCCCACCGGCACTTGGGTTTATCGTATAATTTACCAGTTGGTTGGATTTGCTATAGCAGTAAAAATAATAAACTCGTTCAGCGCTTATAAAATTAATTGTAACGCTTAACTTTACACAGTTTAAATATATGCTAGGCTTTAGGGACCCTTTAAAATGATAGGTTTATTAGGTAAATTAGATGACAACTGGGTAATTGTGGAGCTATGCATAAAGTAAAAACATTTTTTTTTAATCTATGTTTCCATATATGGTAATTATGTAGTTCGGGTAAGAAGCAATTATGTAATAACTACTGGTAATAGTAGTGCAGAAGGGCTTCACCCCCTATTTTTATAAAAATCACAGGATATATTCTAAAAAAATAATAATAAGGTAAAGGTATAGCACAGGACTCCACATATTTTCTGAAAAAATTCTACCATAACATTTCTACTTATATAGTTCTGATATATTACTACAGCAAAATTATATATCTATAATTTATTATATTTATACTATATTATTATTGATTGATATTATATCAAAGTTATTATATCCTTTATCAAATCTTAATTTGTTGTTGACTTAGGAATTTTTTCATGAAAATATGTGGAGTCCTGTGCTATACCTTTACCTCATTATTATTTTTTTAGAGTATATCCTGTGATTTTTATAAAAATAGGGGGTGAAGCCCTTCTGGGTCACACTATTACCAGGGTAGTTAATTACATAATTCTTTCACGTCGTATTTTTTATTAGCAATCAAACCAGGACAGTGGCAGAATAATTGAAATTATGAAACACAATTACTAAGACCTGGTTTTAGGTACAAAACAAATACGTCGTCAAATTTAGTTAATATTCTTAGTGTTTCATTTTGTTGTGATCTTTCCAGGTTTATGTCTCATTTATGGTTGGCCTCTAGTTCGATTTTGATATGGTTTTTTAAGTATACATCATAGTTCTACAGAGTCTGTTGTATACTTAAAAAATTTTAAACAATAACTGGTGAACTAGGATGCGGCCCTAAAATGGATTCACGGAGCCATTAACGGATTTTTTTATAAGGAAACCTATGTGAATATTTTAAAGGTTTTAAATTTTCTTTTTCACACTAACTAATTTTTTTTTGATAAATTTATACATAAACCAATAATTTTGTAAAGTACTTTCTGTGAACAATATTTTTGTAATAACATATTTTTTAGTGTTTAGAATTTCTGTAATTCCTTCCCAAATATCATTCCATCCATGGCATTTTTGTAATCAGGGCATTTAGACCATTTGAATTGCTCTGCTGGAACTAAAAGATTTTTCAAAGGGTCGATTTCACTTTTGAATATCTTGGCCATAGCCATTACTTATTTGTAAATGAAAAATTCGAATAGTCAGGCAATATATATGATTATTTTTTTTTTTATTTTTTGTGAATTTCTTTTTTCTAATAAACCTCAACTTTTTTTTTCTCCATTTTTTAAAAGTGTTATCAAAAATATACAAAAGTGTTTATATTTGGCATTAATCATGCCTATAAAATTGGTATGTGTCAATGGTTACAAAATTTGAAACAAAAAATAAAAGGTATATTAAAGGTTCGTTGTGTAAATTCGTTTTTTTAGATACCCGAAATACTGTGGCATCTGCAATGTGTGAAAAGGTTGTTTTTTTAGTTGTTAATAGATAGTCAGGGAAGGTTGAACCTTTGGATAGTTTCAAAATCGTTTGTATAGCAACAGATTTTATATAAAGGGAAAAAATGTGTTATCTCGGTTCATATTTTTACAGTTGGTAAAAATTTATTCTAACTCAATGGAATATTTAAAAACAGTTATTTATTATCAATATTTGTGGGAATTCTTTCTTTTTTTTTCTTTTTTTTTGTGGGTCAATTAAAAATAAATCGGGGTAATTAGAACTTTTTAATTATAATCCGGGATTAATATACGAAATACTTCAGGGAGGCATGTAAATTAGGTGGAACGTAATTCACATATCTGTTTATTGATAAATCGTTTGGCTTGGTGTGTATATCACGCTTATGGTCCGCTGTTCATGAAAACTAATAAATTTTAAAAGTTCCCTGGTGGCAAAGTAGCGAAGAAAATCCATTTGTTGTTTCGGTACACGTGAAAATTTTCTAAATAAAAGGGATTGTAGTATCGTCTAGTTAATAACTCCATAAAATTTCATTTTTTTTATCCAGATGAAATAATAAAATGTGCCATGTAACAAATATTAACAAAAAAAAATTTCGAAGTTCAAAAAATATTTACATTTAATGGAAAACTTAATTTTATTTATTACGATCGTACTAAGTAGTTGAGCGTGGCTTCAATATAATTAGTGGAAGGTGTGTAGACATTTTTGGTAATGATAAAATTTTGTTGTGATTATCCAACAGATTTGGGTCTGGTGCTGTCTCGATGTAACATTTTCAAAGGTTTTCAAAGTTCTCTGTTATCACGGCGAAACTGCAATAGACCATATATTAAATTCTAAATGACGGAATGATGTAATACTGTTATATGGTTAAGCAAGACTGTGTGTGAAAAATTTCATTTCATTATCTGGGTAAATACTTAAAATAAATGTGCGTGAGTGCCTTTTTTCTATTTTTTTAAAAAAAATTTCTTTTTTTTTTGTGGATAATACAATATTTATGATATTTTTTTTATTTTTTTGGGTTCAATCAATGCGAACTTTCAGTGATCATATACTACTGAGCAAGAACTCTTTACATTTGTGTTTTTAGGTGATAAATTGTTTTGTAAACCAGGGGTAGGTTCCGTGTTCTGGCAATATGGGTGGAAAACTTTTTTAAAAATTTAGTGTAAAATTTTCCCAATGGCTACAAGGGCAAAATCCTTTTCTTCGCAATAACAAAATACATTTTATTATTTCACTAAAGATTTGCAGTCACCAACCACACCAACTCCGGTTCCATTTTTATCCTTGCGATAAAAAGTCCTCAAGCAATTTCTGATTCATGTGGTTCCCTATTTAATGATGTCATAGCATTCTGTGCTGACAACATTACAAATATTTTTTCATGGTTTA
>JABUQX010055938.1:15000-20000 GCA_015478945.1 Trachelipus rathkii
GAGCATTCTTACACAGTTGAGTCGAGTTCCAGGTCTCTCATTTGAAGTTTGGCGTCCAGATTCATCTTACGTTTTTTTATTATAAAATTCCTTATCAAATCTCGACAATAGACATCCGCGATTCCGCGCAACATCCGCAGGACAAGGCGCGTATGCGGATCTTTAATAATGTGCGGATGCTCCACGTATGCGGATGTTACTGCAGCACTAATATATATAAATATATATATAATTATATATATATATATATATTATAATATAATATATATATATATATAATATATATATATATAATATATATAATAATATATATATATATATAGTATATATAACTATATATATATATATATATATATATATATACTAATATATAATATATAGATATATATATATATATATATATCTAGGCTATATATAATATTATATATATTATATATTATATAAGGGCCATATATATATATATATATTATATAGTATATATTAATATATATATATATATATATATATTATATATATATATATATATCATATATATATATATATATATATATATATATATATATTATATATATGAATATATATATATATAATATATATATATATATATTATATTATATATATATACTATAAATATATATATATTATATATATATATATATATAATATATTATATATATATATTATATATATATGAGCGACTGCGGTTGGAGAACGGGACGCATTAAAAAGAGTGAAAAAAAGAACGAGAAGATTTAGACAGTAAGAAAAAAGAGAAGAGTACGAAGAAAACACAAAGAGCTTGCAAACGAGGTGATTTGAGTTTGAGAAGTGCTGCGAAGAGATGTTCCTGAGAGAACATTTGTTTAGACTGTGAACAAACTCTTTAGAAACTTTTTAAAATAGTATTGCAAAATTTATAACAATCTAAACAAAATTGAAAAGTCTAAACCTCTATTTCCAAATAACGGAGGAGCAACATAATTTTTAATCTTGATTCTTTTTGATATATAACAAAAGTTAATTAAATTCAGCATTGAAGCACCATCATTTCTACATGAGTTATGTATGATTAGAAGATAAGAAGAATGGACATTTCGTGGAGATCGGCTCGTATAATTAAGAATGAATGGATCACATACCAAAATGGCGTCCCGGTTAGCTTCAGCTGTTTAGAGCACCGCCCAAACTAAGCGAAAGACCCAGGTTCGTCACTGGTCGGACGTCTGAGTGTGTGTTACTCTCTTCTTGGCTCCGTCTTGCTCAGACAAAAATTGAGCACACCCCCTCCAATAGGGCTCGGCCCGTGAGTGGTTGTTAACTGTAAAAATATATATATATATAATATAATATATATATATATATATATATATATATATATATATATATATATATATATATATATATATAATATATTATTATATATATATATATAAATCTGTTGTTTATATTTTCTTTTTTTATTATTAGATTTTTAATGAAATAATGTATATAAAAAAATTTAATGGTTTATATTTTCTTTTTTTATTATTAGATTTTTAATGAAATAATGTATATAAAAAAATTTAATGGTTTTAAAAATGCTAAGTATGTAATTAAATTCCTCCAAATTTCACATTTATAACATTTGTCTACGAAATACCTTATTAATTATAGCGGCACCAGCCGATTTTCATGAAATTTATATGAAATGTTTTGAAATGGTTTGTAAAGAAAGATAAATGTAAAAGAAGCTCGAAAATGAGCCTGAAAAAAGTTATGACGTCTCCAAATTTCATATTTATAACATGCAACGTTAAATGCTACTGCGAGGATGCATCATTTCTTAAACAAATTTTTGGTAGACTTATAGTGTTGAAGCAATATTTTATTTGATTTCCACCACTCACGGATCGGAGGTATGGATGATTCCCCCTTTATACAAATGTTCGTGTGCTATGCATTTATATGCAAAATTAATATAAACGTTATTTCTGAACCAACTATTAAAAAATATGCCTAACAACCAATTTCTTTAACCAGAGCTGCGGAGCCGAAAGTCGGAGTCGGAGCCGGAGCCGAAGAGTCGCAAGTTTCTGGGTGTAGCTCGACCGGAGCCAAAATTACTTTTGGTGTGGAGCCAAAGCCAAAGCCGAAGTTTATTATGTGGTGGAACAGGGACCGGAACCGGAGCTTTTGTCGAAATTTTTTTACTCAGAGCCGAAGCTGGAGCCGAGAAATTCAAAATTTGTGGAGCCGGAGCCGGCGACGATGGCGAGTATTTTAAAAGGATGGAGCGAGACCCCGAAGTCGGAGCGGGAAAAAAAATTTCCAAGCTCTGAATCCCTGCCTATAAAATAACATATCATATATATATATATATATATATATATATATATATATATATATATATATTTGTATAGAAAATAAATAATTAATATTAAAATGTATTTTATATAATATTTATATTACTATATATATATATTATATATATATATATATATGATTATATATATATATAATATTATATATATATACTAAATTATTATAAAGGGACATGAAAGCCGACTGCGGTTGAGAGCGGACGCATTGAAAAGAGAGAGGAAAATGAAAACAGAAGATTCAGAAGAAAGGAATTAGAGAAGAGGACCAAGAACCCCCACAAGAGCTGGCAACGAGGGATTGGAGTCTTTAGTGCTGGGGAAGGACATGGCATAGTGTATTATTAATTATCTGTGGAGATGGTTTCTGAGAGAACATTTTATCAGCTTGTGCAAAAACTATTTTTAGAAAAAAGAATTACAAATTTTATAAAATTTAAACAAAATTTAAATCTATTTTCATTAACGGAGGAGCTGCAAAATTTAATTCTTGGTTCTTTTTAATATAAGTTAAGTAAAATAAATGGACCAACAATATTTTGGATTTAGTTATATATTATAAGTAGAATGGACATTCAGTGGAGTCGGCTCGTATTGTTCAAGAAGGAATGTATCAAGCACCAAAATAGCGTCCGGTAGCTCAGCGTAGAGGCACTCGCCAAAACTAGCGAGAGACCAAGGTTTCGTAAGCTGGTCGGCTCGCGTCGTGAGCTGCGAGTTATTGCTCTTCTTGGCTTCCGTCTTTCCACGACTTAAAATTAGCACACCCCCCCTCCTAGATTACGGCTCTGCCCGTGAGCGGGGGTGTTAACTGTGAAAAAAAAAAAAAAAAAAAAAGGCAGTCTCTCAAATTTGAAGGCACACATTAAATGAAAGCAAAATTCAAAGTAACAACACAGGTGAGACATGAAGGCCAATATATAATATTATAGTTATATAGTATATATATATATAATAAATATAATATATATAATATATATATATATATATATATTAATACTATATATATATATATATATATATATATTATATAATATATATATATATATATATATATTATATATCATATATATATTATATATATATATTAAATATATATATGACCTTGTATGTTTTACACTTCGTCAGTTTTGATATTTTTTTTGTTTTTTTTTTTAAATATATTTCTAGGAGTATATGATCCTAAACAATTCAATTTAAGGGTGTGAAGGACATATTCCCAAAAATATATAGGACCTGACCGTTTTACCGACTCCGTCAGTTTTAAATTTTTTTTTTTTTTAACTAAATGGAATACCCTAGGGTAAACGCAAAGATAGCAGGAGTCGGGGTCTCTCGCCTTCCGGGAAACATGGTAGCGACTATTTCCCCCCTCCGGGAGGGTCGGAACCCCCGCTCTTTTGGTATTTGGGTTGTCGCGGGGGTTCCTCCGCCCCTCCCCTACGGAGTATGGAAAACGTCCCCCCTCCCCCCTCGGCCCGAGCCCCCTAATTTTTTTTTTTATTTTTATGTAAAAAAGGCTTTATACTCTGATTCCAAAATATGTAATTGGTTTTCTCGTAAGGTGCCGTACTTTTTGAGATATTTCATTTATGGATTTTTTTTTAACATTTTAATAAGCTTTAATACGCTGCCATTTCAGAATATGTAATTGTTTTTTTTTGTAAGTGTCGTACCTTTTCGAGATATTTCATTTATAATTTTTTTTTATAGTAAATTTTATATTTTTTAAAAAATTATTCAAAATATCAAACTTTTTTAATCATGTCCGTCACTACTGAAATTCATTGTTAGTATCATATACTAGCAATATGTAAAAAAAAACAAAAAAAATCAAAACTGACGGAGTCTTAAAACATACAAGGGCGATATATATATATCATATATATAATATATAAATATATATATATATATATATATATTATATATATATAATAATATATATATTATATATATATATATATATATATATATTATAATATATATAATATATAATATATATATATATATATATGGGCTCATGTGCAATTTGTGGCATGCGTTTTCAGAGTCGTAAAATTTTAGGTTAAGTATTTACAATCTTGTTTAAATTTTTCATGATTAGGGTAAAAAAAATTCAACTTATTTTAGTTCATGTGAATTTATTTAGGTTAAAAAAATGAATGAAATATCAATTTTTTTTATAAAGATGAAGTCCTTTATTTTTAAATTAACGTTCCTTTTATAAGAAAAAATATGTTGTTTAATATATTATATATATATATATAATATATATATTATATATATATATATATATATATATATATATATATATATATATATATATAATATATATATATATATATATATATATATATATGTGTGTGTGTGTGTGTGTGTGTGTGTGTGTGTGTGTTGAAGTTGCATAATAACCAAAAAAATGTAGAAATTTTGGGAGGTACTTTTATTTTAAATTAAAAACTTAGTACAATATTGTTGAACCTAAAATCATCGTAATTTTTTTTTTTTTTTTTTTTTATTCATCGGAAATATTTAGTATATATTTAAAAAAATTTCCCATTTAGGGGGCTCGAGCCGACGGGGACAGAGGGGGACGAAGTCCCCCCGTCGTCACCGAAGGACGAGAGACCCCGACTCCTGCCA
>JABUQX010055938.1:25000-43403 GCA_015478945.1 Trachelipus rathkii
TGGGTTTTCTGATCACAATCTTCATCCAGCCCCTTCACTTCTGCTAATGAAATTTTTGAATATTTTGAAGTTACTTATAAAGTCTATGCACTCTTGAGAGTCTTTAAAGGTTTAACAAAGACTTAGAACAACCTCAGATGTGTGACATTGTAAAGTCTTTTCCTTATTGACCTCAGACAAACATTTAAGTTTACTAATAGGCCATTCAGATTGATCTAGAAGAATCCAAGAAGGACCCTTTAGCCATAATGGCAATTTTGAAAGAAAAGTAGAGGTTGTAACACCTCTGGTAATCAGATCTGCTGGGTTTTCAGCAGTATTGATGTAAGCATAAGAAATGGATACTTTGTACTCTTGCTCAACTTGATTTTTGATTTGATAAATTTCTTTGAGCCTATTATTTACAAAAATATTTCATATTTTGCTCATTCCAGACAGGAGCCATGGAAAGGAACTATTTGAGCATTCTAAAACACCTTTATTGCCTTTGAACCCTGAATACATTAGGAAATTGTTTGATAATTATTGCTTTGATACACTTGAACAAAATAAGTAACACCAGACAACAACTCTAAATGAGCGCAAAGCCCAGATTTTGAGGCGGTTCACCTTGCCTTTGAGAAATTATTAAATTTGAACCTGACCCTATACTATTAACTGCAAAACCATATCAAGATGTTGAAGCATCGCAAAATACGAATAAAGAGTTTGAGGAAGAAGGTGAGAAAGCACACCTTTCAATTTCAATATTATGTAATTTATTTTAAATCTGAACATAAAGAAGACCAGGAAACTAAAACATCGGCAGGGACCTTTTCATCCCAATTGAGACCTAATTGCCATAATTTCCTAATTAATAGCCGACCTCTTAAAGTTACGGGTAAAAAGATATTTAAATTGCATCAAAAACTTTGGACAAGCTGCAAATAACAACAATCTTTTGGTATTTGCATCAGCATTAATCAAAAATTTTGCAGTTTAACGTTATCAGCTTAAGAGGATTAAACAAGACCTATCCAAAATAACCTGTATATTCTGCGTCCTGATTGCCTGAAACTTATATCTCTACCCTCTTCTCTCCATAAGAGTTTTTAATTGATCATTATTAGAGTTCCAACTTCTAAGATGGAAACCACCATCTTCCATTCCTTTGTTGCAATTTCATGATAAAGTTCCTTTTAAATGTTTGGATCATACCACTAATTAATTAAATTATCAACAAAAAAATTATTCAATAGAATCTGAGTACATGCTCATCCTCATAAGACTGAGGCATGATGCTTAATGATAATTGAGGATTGAAAGGTGATGATTGTCGAAAACCAAAAAACAATGGTGAGGTATCGATAAGCTGTAATTGACCATTTACCTTTTCCAAATAAAAGCAAAAAGCGATTGCCGTCTTTATAGATTTTAACTAATCTGAAGGAAAGGCTTGCTTTATATCCGCGATTAAGCCAGTAACAAACTGATGTTGATCTGAACGGAGATAAAATGGTCCTTATATAAGGAAGGACATAAGATCTGGTCAGTATAGGCGTGCCTCATTTAGAGATGGTTTAAAGAGGTTTAGTATTTTAAAAGAACAGTTAAGCACAGGCTCATTACCTTGGTTGATACTTGTTCATCAGTTTTGATAACAGGTCTGTGAGGAACTCAAATATAATTTTTATACTCAGAGGGAGATACTTTGAATTCTTCAATAATACCATCAGCTAACTGTTGCTGAAAGACATCATCATAGGCTTTAACTAAATATTTTCTTCTTAAATTTCAGAACTTTATAAGACTGAAAGAACAATGTATAGTTTTTTTGATGGCAACAAAAGGGAAAGTTATCTTTCAATCCATGGAAGACTATATGATATTTTCCGTCTTTGAACTCTATACTACCTTTGAATTTTTCAATCTGTTTTAAATCATCTTCAGATTTATTATTATGCATACTTCAATACCAAGGACTCAATTTGATTACATGTTCTAATCCTTGCTCTACCTCAGAATTACTTAGTATGTGGCTTAAAGGATTAAAATAAGAATGTAAGACCCTCATTACCAAAGTATGGTTAACCTGCAATTTATTTTGATTTTGATTTTGATTTAGATTTTGAATATATTATGATTTGAACAACCTGATGGTGGATTGAAACTCTTATTTGTTATGTATATAAATAGTAATTATTTCCAAATGATAAGAGAAATCATCTTCTAACTTAAAAGCAGATCCACTCATACATTTAATCAATTCTAGTTGTGGGAAATAACCCCCGCAAGCCCCGCGGTGCGGGGGGCGCAGGAGCCGAGAGGGCGCACGGCGGCAAGAGGGATGAGCACTTTTTCGATGAAAACTCCATAATGAAAGCTCTCTCTCTCTCTCTCTCCTCCTCTCTCTCTCTCTCTCTCTAATATATATATATATATATATATATACTATATATATTATAGATAATATATATATACTATATATATATAATATATATATATACTATTACTATATATATATACTATATATATATTATATATATATTATAGTAATATATTATAAAATTTGGTTCATAATATGAACTGTTTATCAAAAATCATCCTAACTTCAACAAAGAGCTCTGAAGTAGTTGAGGCGACAGCATTAAGAAGACAAATGTCTACTTTTCCCTTTATTTTAATGCTTGTGTTTCAAAGCAAAATTTTGGAAAGTATCAATATCACTTCTAAAACACTCCAAAAAATCAGACATATCCCTGGATGAAGCTTCCACTCTTTTTAGAAAGGTGTGTCACCAAGCTAAACCAGTTACGGGGAGAGTTTTACAAGCTAGTAGAAGAGGCCCAGGAAATTGCAAAAAGCTGGAAAATTGAGACTTCATTGCCTTACTAACACAAAAGCAAAAGCTTCTTTTGATGTGCTTTCTAAAGGTGTTGACTTCATTGATCCTTTGCACAATTTCAGGGTGAGGGTTTTTACAGAGCCATTGATATACTAATAGGCCAAGTGAATCGGAGGTACCAGAGTATGAGGATGGTGAAACAGATGTTTTGCTTTTTGAGAGCTACAGCCCTTACAGGAACAAACAGATAAAGAGCTTCATGGAGTCTGCTGACAAGTTTTACAAAAAATATAAAAATATGAAGCGACGTGACAAATTCTTTAGTTACGGAAATTGTCTGCTTCAGGAATGTTGTGGCAAGGGAAATAAAGAAAAGAAAAATGACAAAAATAATACAAGTGACAGAATATTTGTTGATTTATTTTTATTTATTTATTATAAGGTCGTGGTAAAGCCTTAACATCGGCATTGAAAATATGTTGTCTTGTAGTATTCCAGACGTGTGTACAGCTTTTATAATGTTTCTGACACTCCCAGTAACTTCATCATCTGCTGGGATATCTTTTTCAAAATTAAAACTAATAAAAAAAAAAAAAAAAATGTTATGTTGAGAAGTTACCAGACGAACCGTAAGGTTAAGTGAATTGGTTGTACTTAGCACAGAGTATGATCGGGCTCCCGCACTGGAATGAGAACATTAGACTGGACATTTTTGTGATGATCGCAAAGAGACTGAGGGGTAATGAGCATTTAGGAAGACTATTAATGTCAAAGTTAAAAGTAATGACAAATGCTTGTCATTGGTTATTAGTAAAGTTTTTTCTTTACTTTACCAACAACAGTAATGTAAAAGTGTTTTAAAAATGCGCAACTCTTTTATTAGTAAGTTTTTGCTTTACTTTACCAACAACAGTAATGTAAAAGTGTTTTAAAAATGCGCATCTCTTTTATATATATAAAAACCTTTTTTTCATTGTAATACACTCTGGTTCTTTTGTAATGCTAATGTGATTTTTCTTTGATATGAACAAGAAAACTTTTTGTCATTCAAGTTCCAAAAACTCTATCCACCCCGTCCATGACTAAAGGGGGCGCACAAAATAAGTCGCGGGGGGGCGCAACTGACCTTAGTTACTCAATTCTAGTTGAGGGAAATACTCTATTAAATCAATGCCAATTAAGGCATGCAAATCGAAAAATGAGTTATTAGACTTTTTATAGCCAGAATCAGCCAATTTTTAAGATTTATTTTTTAAATTAATTAGAGCCTGATCTACGAACTTAATCTCATAACTTAATTGAAGATCCTCATCAACCAACACAATCACATTTGAATCAACATTTGCCAGAATCAATCTCTTATCTATTCTATCCCACGATATCACTCCACTCTGGCACCCTGGATAACATTACTCATCAATCGTTCTTTTTATTCTTATTTGAAAAGTCTATCTAGGTATCTATCATAGAGTCTCCCCCAATTAGCAATGGCATCAGTCTTTCCCATTAGAAACTCAAACATTTACCAGGCACTCTCTTGATCCCCTCCCCATCTGGAAACAGTTCGAACCTAATGCATAGGTCACAGGCTGACTGACTTTCGAGATCCTATTTTTAAATTATTATTCTAATTTCTACAACTCTATATTCATCTGCAGACCTATTATCAACTACTTTATCCTTTTCCCTCTCATCTTCCTGCCTAGGTGAATCACTATTCCTGTCTACCCCTATATCCCACTCAGGCCCGGACTGGCTCCTTTGGGGGCCCTCGGCTAAAGATTGAAAAGGGGCCCCCTTTAAAGGGGAATTTAGAAGGAATAGATCATTAGAATATGTAAATTTTAAAAATTAGGTTTATATGCTTAAAAAGCACATTTACCTATTTTGTCCACTTGGAAAAAAGCTGATAAAAAGTAAGCTTTTCTGATGTAGTTTATTTTCACAATAAATATTTATATAATTTTTCTATACCGTACCTAAACTAGTTAGTTTCCTGCTAGTGAAAATAAGTAAATTAATTACGAGTGGTTTATTACTTAAAATTGAGATTGGGAAATATTTTTAGTTTCAGGCAACCAAATCACACTGTTGAAGCCATAATAGTCTAAATCCTACTGTAATACCTCAGTAAATATTAAAAAGGAACACAAGTCACAACGGTAATAAAAAACCCAAGCATATTGAAAAGAAAACAATGTCCTCTTTAATTGTGATTTAAATGTTACAAATTGTAGAATATATTTTATAACAAAAAGAAAAATGGCTGTACAATACCTTGGTACAGAGTACAGACACAGAAAACTAAAAAAGGTTATGTGATAGTGAAAGGTTGTTTACTAACCTAACAGCTTTTTGGCCAGTTCTTCACTGGTTCTGGCTACTTCATCTATAATAACATCTTTATCCAAGTTATAAAATAAGTTCTGCTTTCTGCATTCATGAAAAAAAACATTAGAACATAAGGTCTTGCTTAAGTAGCAATCTAAGTCGATTCGTAACTATTGTAAATTTAGGAAAATACCTTTCACAGGTGACTTGTGTACAAAGTATGGTTAGTACAAACTTGTAAACTATATAAGGTTGCGTAAAACATTCCAAGATTGTGATAGTTCTAAAACAAAAAAGGCGCATGCAATAAACACCGAAAACTTTGTTTATGTAGAGCAATAACCATAAAAGATTTCGGTCCTTCTTCAAATTCAGATACACATCGTCATAATTCACAGATTTATTCAGGCTCCATTCAGGATTGTCTTGTTTTCTCTTTAATTGTTAGTTTTTTTTCAGCCCATTTAAAACTTCATATTGATTCTGCAAAACTGTTTTCCACTATCAATAACTGACTTCTTTCAACTTTACAAAGTTTAGAAATAATACAAAGGACTTCCGTAGGAAAATTATCAAGATTACGATTCATTAAATTTTTTTTGCCGCGTCTAACAGGAACAATCTTCTAAAAATTTCTTTGTTTGCGGACTAAACTTTCTTCGGTACTTGTCCTGGCACAATCTAAAACACTGAAAAAGACCAATTTATAGTTTAAAGCAGCTGAGATTCCATGAGCTCATCTAAATGTGATTTTTCCACCATCTAGGCATTACCTTTTCTTTTGAAGTCTTTTTTCCTTGAAATCTAATTCTACTTATACATCAATATTGTTATCTTCTAATTTGCTATTAACTGTACTTGCTTAATATTTTGTTTTTAAATAAAGAACCTGAAATTGTTTACCACTCCTTTTATCTCCTACTTGTTGAAGCAGCTTCTCAACCAAGTTACAGACTGTAGAATAGTCAATGGTTTTGTTTTGTAGATATTTTGAAATGGGAGATATAACAAGAAATAAATATAATAAAACAATAGACATAAATAGGTTTTCAAATTTGGACCACTGACTGATTAAATTTCTTGCCATGAATTTAGATCTGCAGTCCAAACTTCCATTTGATATTTCTTTTAAATCGGTAATAAAATTGAATAGTTTCTCCGCGTTTACACTTTCCTCACTTCTTAAAAATCCCTCATCGATAATTGAAGAAAGAGCTTTATGTTTGATCCACCACCTTGTGGCTCCTATTCTTTGCAACCTGTGCATTTTTTCATGTGCAATATGTTTTCTTTTTGTTTCCCTCTCACATACGGCCATTCTCTTATAAGACGAGCTTAGAAAACCAACAGATTCTTCCCCAATCCAAAGAAGTTCTCTGTTTGGAGCAACATTACTGTTGAATCAGCTAGTACCAAGTTCAGCACGCGTCCCACACATGAGTGTAAATAAGATCTTCATTATTCTTTTTGAGCTAAGCTTGTAGACCGTTATAACAATATTTCATATTGTTAGCTCCGTCAAATGAACAAGCAATAATATTTGATGTTGCAATGCCACACTTGGCTTATTCTGATTTTATAAGCTCGTATGAAGCCAATCAAGATGAATCATGGACTACTGTTATTTCTAAAAGTCTTTCATATATCTTTCCTTGAAATACATAGCTGACGCAAATCGCCAACTGGTCCATAACAGCTACATCTTGAGTACTATTTACCATCACGCTGAATATTATGCTATCAAGAAGGTCTTTCAAAATGATATCAAAGCCCATCGAACCAATTACTTTAAGTAGCTTGTTGATAAAGGTTTTTGACAAAAATGTCAACAAAGAGGATCGTCCAGTCGGTCTTTTAGTTAACTTTCCAGTGGCTTTTCTTTTGTTCATTATTTTCAGTCTGCCCTTTTTGCTGTCTTCAATACACTTTCTGACATGATTTTGTAAAATCATATAATAATTTGCAATCCACATGACCAGTTCGAGAAAATTATCATGATTATCTGTAGAGTCAACAAACTATATCAATTAAACGTTGATCAACCAATCTTCTGGTGTGAACTTCTCTTTCTCGCTTGTTGGTTTGGTTACTAGTCTGAAAAGTTGAAATATCATGATTTTTTTGGCTTTGAAAAACTGCCTACGCTGCGAGTTGATGATAACGAGAGTCTTCGTGAATTTCAGCAGATTTATAAATATGCTTAGGAGAAGAGTCATGCCCGGTAATAAATGTAGAATCTCTATTATCTTTCCTACAAAAGCATACAGTGGAGCAGCTACACTCTCGTTGAGCCGAATCGAATATGATAACCATTTTCGCTGAATTTTATCACCATTCGATAAATGTCGGTAATAAAGTTTTGAAAGGTCAAATGGCAATTTAGCTCCTTTTCCTTCACTAACTTGAATAGGGTGCTTCTTCATGAAAGCTTTTTTAATTCCAATTGGGTCATTTTCGTTGGAGCAGATGAAACATCCAAGCTGTTACGTATCAGCATTCTGAGCAGTATCACTGTATCAAGCATCTCATGGTGGTTTTCTTCATCATAATTTTGTGTGTCAGAACTGGTATTATTAATTCTTGATAAATCACTGCCGAGAGAAGCCGACGGTACTGATGGACGATCTAAAAGTGGCTGATTGCCAGCAGGCCTAGTTTCTTCCCCCTCATATCTACAAGACGAAGCACCAGGAGTAGACTCAATTGAAGGGGTGAAATTCGATCTTCAGTTTCTGAAAATAACTGCAACCACTGTAGCTGCGATTGTACGATATGTTGTAACAAATTCTTAAAAGTAATACAGTAAAATGGACGGCAGGCATACGAAAAGAAAAGCGTTGATGACAGTTACTTGATATGGACTTGTGTATATATATATATATATATATATATATATTATATATATATATACCATATAATATATATAATAATATATATACTAATATATATATATATATATAATATATATAATATATATATATATATATATATAATATATATATATATATATATATATATTATATATATATATATATATATATATATATACCGTCATATATTTATATTATATATATATATATATATTTATATATAAATATTACGTGAGGTATATAATTTAACATTGGAGGGATATATCACTCAATTATAATATTTATTTATTAATATAGGTATATATATAATAATACATATATATATATATTAGATTATTATTTATAAAATGATTATACTATATAAATATATACGTTAATATTAGGTCCTGACACGCCATTTCGAGGAAAATTCTCTAAAGTTGAAGAATGAATTTAATAAATAATAATAATAATAATAATATAATATAATAATAATGAGCATATAATAATAATAAAAATTAAAAAATCATAAAATGTGATATCAAAATAATAATAATATAAAAATAAATCGAACTTAATTATATATATAGAGAAGAAAAAACACATATCGTTGGCATCAGATGCTAAATATAACTAATTCGACTTACCTGTATTAATGTTATGGCATTATTCGATCCTTCTAAAGGCCTGACTTTGCGACTGAGGAAAGTGGAACTAGTTAACAAAAGTATAACAACGTTTGAAATTATATCAACGTCTAAAGATGTTTCTCTTCTTTTTTTCCTTTTTAGCGCCACTGTTATGAGGATACAATTCACGTTTTCATCGTTTGACACATTCTTTCTGCACAATCTCGCACTCTAACTGAGCAACCGCCAAGTAAGATGTATGAGCGTGAGTGAGAGCGAGTCGCAGAACAATAGAGAGTTATGTTATGAGTGCCTCTTACCATCAATACAGAAAGCTCAACTGCAACTGCTTAGAATAGATTGTAAACGCCGTAAGATTACTGGGAAATAATATCAAAAATTACTCTGATGTAACTAATTATAAAGTAGTATATCCATTTTTTTGGTCTCTCCGGGGCCGCATTGGGCCGGGGGCCTCTGCAATCGCGACCAGCCGACCTGTGCAGTCGGGCCTGAATTCAACACTCCCTCCTCACTCGACATCCCTACTAACTTTTTTTCTAAACACTTCCCTCCTTTCTCAACTCAAATACTTCTTCAAATCCATCAGTATTTTCCCCTCAGTCTTGCAATCTCCTTCCTTAACAACACATTCTCTGCATTCAAAACACAAAACAGGGCAGCTATTCACATATTCACCTCTATACAGTCCCACAGTTATCACAGAGCACATACATATTTTAATCAGGGTTGGGGATTTTTTGATTTTTTTGAGAAAAAAATCAATTTTTGATTTTTTGGATTTTTTGGATTTTTTTGAGAATCGTGACGTCACGCGAAATATAATTTGTAAACAAACTTTTTTTTTAAGTTCGATTAAGTATTATTTTTAACCCTCGGCCCTATATCTGAGTTCAAAATCTTAAAATAGGGCTTATAGTCCTATGACACAATGGAAAACAGAAACACTAAGAGTGTATTTTTTTTAATAATGAATAATTATTATTACCATCAGAAATAAAAGAAACATTGTTTGAACATCATCTTTTGCTGACATTTTTAAATGTAGAAAATTTGAAACAGAGTAGCCTTGCTATGATATTATAATTCTAATTTTTTATTTCTAATGAAATTAAATCATTTAAATATATAAAAAAATTAAAATATATATATATAAAAAAGCAAAAAATCAAAACAAGCAAAAAATCATGATTTTTTGGAGCAAAAAATCAAGTGAAAAAATCAGTTGAAAAAATCAATTGATTTTTTCCGTGCCATCCCTGCTTTAAATTATAATTAGCTTACTAACCTGTACCTATTATTTTACCAACTATAGTTTAAATATCACTAAAGCCTAAAAAGAAATAAACTATAAAAACTATTATATACTTCCACATATATATATATTCTATTTTGCTTGTTTTATTAGTTTATTTTAGGATATAATAACTATTATATACTTTCGCTTATGTCTCTTCTATTTTATTTTATTTTAGTACCGTATTAGGATGTAAGATATAAAAAAGTCATAAGTATCGAACTTATATATTTAGTTGGAATTGTACTTTTGCAATATGGGTATCAATTACAAAATTCCTAAAACGCCAAAAAATCAACTATAACACTTCAAATTCAAAAGCGGTACTATTTAGTCGTGCTTGTGAAATTCAAATTTAATAATCAAAAATGTAATTTTGCACATGAGGTAAATTTCTTCATTTCTTTTCAAATATTTTTACTATCAATCTATCTCTATTCTCTTTACCTTCTCACCAATCAAATTTACCCTAACTAAGATTTTAAGTGCTAGGTTACAAAAGCCAAGAGGCTGAGTTATCTACGGACTATCAAGATCTTATTCAAAGAGCAAAAATTCTTTGAAACAACAAATTCAGGTAAGGCTAATGTAGAAACACAATTGTACTTATATATCATTTTTTAATCCTTATATCTTTCAAATAATTTTTGAAATTAATTTAATCTGCTTTAGATTAAATTTTCGTCAATTGTGTAATCTATATTGGTCTTAACGAACGGATTTGTTGCAAGTTCTGATAACTCGTGCTAGCAATATTGCAAATTAAAATAAATCAACCTATCTCCGAAGCTTATAGCAGTTTTCGATATTTTGTGTAGGCTATTATTAGGTCGAAATCATTTTTAAATTAAATTGGTGTTTTTGTCCTAAGTTTAGTTAGTCTTAGGGTATTTAATTCAAAGTTTGGTATGAGAGTTAGATAGCAATGCATCATTGCCTAACCATTCCATTTATAGTGATTTTTCCTAAAATTTCAAGCTCAAACTTAGGCCTAGGCCTAGGTCATTTTCAACCTCAAAATTTGTTTTTTTGTGTGTGTGTGGTCTTCTAAACCCTTTCAAAATTCAAATCAAATAATTTGTCCTGGTGGTAGGCCACATCTCATTTTTCCTCAAAAAATTCAATTTCAAAGATAGGCATTCTAAGCCTAGATCACTTTCAACTTCAAATTTTTAGTTTTTTTTGGTCTAATAGACCTTTTCAAAATTCAAATCAAATAATTTGGCCTGGTGATAGGCTACTTTCATCATTTCAAAGTCTTTCTTCAAGGTTTCATTGTCCCCTTGGTCATCTAGCCAAATTTCAAGCGAAAATGTCCTGACCCAGAGAATAACAAGCCCTTCTTGATAGACGTTAATAAAAAAATCTAAGCTATAGTTCAGCCATTTCATCCCTCAAGGCACAAGTAGATATTATCTTAGTCAGATAGAGAGTAGGCCTACAGATAAAATAAAGATAAAGATGCAGTTTATGTACAGGACTTGTAGAGAAAGTAGAGTCCTTGTTAAAGAAAATATTAACAAAAGGATACAAATATAATAAAATATTTAATGATATGAGTTGAACTCCCTCATTTCCTGAAGTTTCATATATAAGGAGTGTGTAGTCAGATTTCAGTACGGACGAATGTGTCTCGCATTTAAAATTCAAAAGATTGAGAGGTAAGATGGAGTATGGAAAAATTTAGGAGAGTGGGATAAATTCAATCGCCTTCAACAAAAATATCATGCACTTCTGAGTACCCATAGATGAATTGTGAGAGCAATATATCGTATAGTTCTTTGAGGGCAATGAAACTGAAAGATTGCTATATTTAAAACGTTCCAACGTACAAAATTTAACAGATATCGTTATATCAAAAGTGAGAGTGATGAGAGAGAAGATTCCACAGTGGTCCAGAGAGAGTGAATTCACAGAGATTTAATGGTATAGCTGCACAACTCTCTAAATTCAAGAATGTTAGTGATGGATATAATTAGTAGGAAAGTAAGCAGGAAGTCGCGTGAAGACTCTCAGCACGAGAATCAGTTTTAGAAGTCGAAAAGAATTCTGGAATTGATAAATTATTGAGACAAAAGGATTATAATCGTTTATAACCGCAGTAACCACACCAACATATATGACGATATCATAGGGTTACTTAAATGATACACGCACATTATAAGTGATATATCTAGAGTAGTGAGGACCACGAGAACCCGCTCAATATCTGAGGAGGGCTATGGATTAGTAGTACTACTATGAGCTTAGCCGCACACATAAAGATTTTATAACAAATTACCTATATGCTGATAAGTCGATAGGAACAACTCTGATTTTAAGCCGCGAGATTTGAAGTACCAATTAAGCCCGAATTGTGACAGTCACAGACACACATATCAGACAGCTAGAATGAAGTATTAAAATATTAGTCTAAAACGTCAAAAGACGTGATCGAGAGAGAATCATATGCAATCAAAGTCCCTTGTATCCATATATACTGGATGATGTTCAAAATTTTAAAAATATAAATACTTCGGTGAACAAAATTATAACTTCAAATTAATCAGGAAAATCAAAGAACGAATGAGTCCTTAAAGAATTAATATAAGGCTGGATTCCAACTTGCTTTGCGATTTCAAATTCATACTAATGAAGTTAGTGGAAATGAAGCTTCTCAGTATTGATACTTCCATTTCAAAAATCAAAGGTTATTCAAAATCTTGTAAGTTTTGTTCATCACAGGTCATGTGATGACCAATTGCAATGTTTATCAAACCTATGATTTAAGAATTAAAAGATGTAATTAAATTAATCTATGCAGTTTTTTTCCAGAACTTACCTTATTGCACATCAGTCTCCTGGACTTGAAGAGCAACAACTTTCTTTCAGTTGCCAAGTTTGCAATAATAAGAAGTCCAATATTACAGCTCTTTGTAAGCAAAAGAAAAGTTCCACCCTCACAAATGTATGTTTTAGCTTTAGCCAAAGCACGAACAATTTATATTTGTTACCATCAAATTACCTATAAGGATTGTAAGAGGTAAAGTTTCGGCTTCAATTCGATGCCTAGTCGACTGTGGCTCACAAAGGTCATACCTTTCTAAAAGAGTGCTGGATAAACTCAATATATCTGTAGAGAATCATCAAGGCACTCAATACGATATAAAAAACCTATTTAGGTGTAAACCACCGCAGTTTGAAAGAGACTGTTCTTGAATGTATATATGGACAAGTCTTTTGTTTCACCCTTCCTCTTGGTTGATGAGGATCTTCATTTAAATTATGAAATTAAATCCATAGATCAAGCACTTTTTAATTTACAAATAAATCTTATAAACTGGCTAACTATGGTTTAAAGATCTAATAAACCTTCATTTTCGATTGAATCCTTAATTGGCATTGGATTAATAGAGTATTTCCCTCCAACTTTAGAGATTGATTAAAATGTATGAGTGGATCTGCTTTTAAGTTAAGGGAGGGTTGTATTATTCCCTCCAAAAATAATAAAAATTTTATACACAATGTCTAATAAGAGTTTCAAATCCACTGTCAATTGTTCAAATCAAAATCATATTCAATGTTTCAAAATCAAAATCAATTGCAGTTTAACCATACTTTGGTTAATGTCTTAAATCCGATACATTCTTATTTAAGTCAATCGAATTCTAGTATCTACGGAAGGAACAATAAGTCTTTTTTGAGATAAAATATATACATTTAAACATCCGTAAAATTCATGTGTTACCTGGCGATTTAACTGCTTTATCAATATGATTATCAGTATCTTTGAAGTTATAAAACACACATGATTGAAGATGAAACTTCTTGGCATCATCTGAATAATTTAACAAATGTTCTATATAACTTTTAAGAAAGAAAAGATTTAGTTAAAGCCTATGATGATGTCTTTCAGCAACAGTTAGCTGATGGTATTATCGAAGAGTTCAAAGTATCTCCCTCTGAGTATAAAAAATTATATTTGGGTTCCTCACAGAGACCTTTTATCAAAACTGATGAACAAGTATCACAAAAGGTCGGCCTGGTGTTTTAACTGTTTCCTTAAACTAACTCCTTACCTCTCTATATGAGGCAGGCCCTATACTGACAGATCTTATGTCTCCTTGTTAGGTCATTTATTCCGGTTTAGATCAAATCAGTTGTTAGTTAATCGGATATAAAACAAGCCTTCCTTCAGATTAAGGTATTAAAAATCTATCGAAGACCGCAATCGCTTTTGCTTTTTTTGGAAAAGTAATGTTCGTCAGTTAAAGGCTTATCGATACTCCCATTGTTTTTGGTTTCAACATCCTCACCTTCTCACCTCATTATATCATTAAGCATGCATGCCAGTCTTTATGAGGTGGTGCGTGTAACTCGATTCTATTGAATAATTTTTTGTTGATAATTAATTATTAGTGGAATGATCTAACATTTAAAAGAACTTTATCATGAATGCAACTAAAGAATGGAAGATGGTGGTTTCCATCTTAGAAGTTGAGACTCTAATAATGATCAATTGAGAGCTGTTATGGAAGGAGAGGGTAGAATAGTTCAACATCAGGAATCAGAAGATAAGGTTCTTGGATATCTTTTTTAATCCTCTTACAGATAAGTTAAAACTACAAAATTTTCGATTAATGCTGATGCAGAATACCAAAGATTGTTGTTATCAGCCTGTGTCCAAGGTTTTTGATCCTTTAAATATCTTTTACCCGTAACTGTTAAGAGGTCCGGCTATTGATTAGGGAAAATTATGGCAATTAGGTCTTCATTGGGATTAAAAGGTCCCTTCTGATATTTTAGTTCCTGGTCTTCTCTATGTGCAGATTTAAAATAAATTACATTGTCTTGTATTTGATTGATTTGAACGAATTAGCATCAACCTTTATTTCGTGCCGCCAACTTCGTAATTGTAAATGCTTGCCATGTTATGGTAAATATGGTCAGGTTTATACTTCAATATTTTCAAAAACCTTGGTGTCGGTGGCAGATCGTAGGGCTTTGCCTTATTTAGAGTTGTTGTCTGTTCTTTAATTTTGCGAGTGGTGTCAATCAATATTATCAGATTTCCTAATGTACACGTTCAAAAACATAAAGGTCTTTGTAGATGCTTAAATTGTCCTTTCATGGCTCTTGTCTGGAAAGGCAAAAAATAAAAAATATTTTTGTAAATAATAGGTTCAAAAGAAATTTATCAAATCAAAAATCAAGTTGAGGAAGAGTACAAATTATCCATTTCTTATGCTTACATAAAATACTGCTGAAAACCCAGCGGATCTGATTACCAGAGGTGTTGTAACCTCTATTTTATTTAAAAATTTCTCATTATGGCTTAAAGGGTGCTTCTTCGCTTTTTTTATATCAATCTCAATGGCCTATTTTTAGTAAACTTAAATGTTTGTCTGAGGCCAAAAAGGAAAGGCTTTACAATGTCACACATCTGTGGTTGTTTCTCAGTCTTTGTTACCATTTAAAGATTACTCAGGTGTGCATAGACTTTATAAAGTAACTTCAAAAATATTCAAATTCATTAGCAGAAGTAAAGGGCTGGATGAAGATTGTGATCAGAAAGCCCAACTCTATTGGTTGAAGATAATGAAGCAGCATTGTTTTTCTAAGGAGATATTTCTCCAAAATCCTAAAAAGGATGAAATTCCACTGCTAGTTAATCAACTTAATTTATTAATAGATGATAAAGGCCTCATCCGATCCAAAGGGAGAATTGCCAAAACTTTTATATAATGATGATGTGATAAATTCAATTCTTTCTTGGCAAGGATCATCATCTCACTAGATTAATCAAAGAGACTTTCATTCAAGATGTCAACACTTGGGTGTTCAAACCATCAATTTCATCAGAGCTCATGGCTCCGGGATTACCAAGGTCCTGTCATTCGGAAAAGAAGGCCATGACAGACTGTATAGCATGCAAAAAATTTACAGTATACCTTTAAATATCCAAAACTGACTAAAAAAATCTTCCTCAACCATAGAGTTAAATTTTGTGCGTCCTTTTGAGCTTACTGGCGTGGACTTTACAGGGCATCTCGCTTGTAAACGATTAATGATAAGGATTTTCAAAAAGATGACGCTCTATTAATTTTACACATGCCTTAATACAGAGCTATTCATGTTGATGTCTTTCCAGATATATGTCCACTGAATCCTTTTTACTTTCATTCAACGTTTCACAAATATATTTGGCATACCATTCAATTTGTACTCAGATAATGGCAGGAATTTCAAACAAGGTGGAAATATACTGTTAGAATTTTTGTCTTCAAATATGTTCTCTGAAACATATGCGTATCAATTAACAATCAATACCAATACACGATTCCAGTCACTTCCAGTTGGGTCTGGGATCTAGTTTTGGGTAAGAGAATGATACGAACAGTTAAGGGTTGTCTCTATAAAACAATAGGTAAAGCAACTTACTCTTTCAACTGTTAACAAGTATTTCAAATATCACAAATGTTATCAATTCAAGACCTTTACATTATAGGCATCAGATTATGATTTGGAAGTTATTGCTCAAAAATTCCTTTTTGAAGCCCTATGGCAATTCAAACCTCATATTCAATGAAGTTTTCACCCCAATATGGAAAAAGCTTCCTCCCTCACAACAAGACTTTAGCCATAACTCAAACTGCTCAAGGAAGAGTTTGACGACTTTCCAGGGAATTATGGTATGAGCCTTACCTATTAAATTGACAGCAGACCAGTAGAAGCTCTATCAGTCAGAGTGGACAAACAGAATTAAGGTTGGAGATATAGTTCTGATACACACACGTAACAAACCTAGACCCTCTGCTTTGGTAGAGTTCTGGAAGTCTTGTTGGATGGAACGAATAAGATCAGGAGTGCTGTTATTAAAAAGGGGAGATGGACACAAACCTGTCAATATTCTATTTGTCATCTCTACCATGGAGTATATTTTATTACCCACTTGTCTCCCAGTGGAGAACTGAGCTGAAGCAAGCAAGTGATCTATTCCATTCAGATTCGGTCAAAACAAGAAATTACAAATCAATGCTTGTTATCCCTCAAATTCAAAATTCAGTTATTCAAGTAATAGTGATACTGCTATTGTATGAACAACCTTCAACTTCAGCTATAAATTCACCTCAACTTGACTCTCAACAGAATCAAATTTTCTAAGCTCAATTCAGTCAAAGAAAGACCTCTTAGACAGGCTGCTGTCAAGT
Organism: Trachelipus rathkii; assembly: GCA_015478945.1. Classification (NCBI taxonomy): domain Eukaryota; kingdom Metazoa; phylum Arthropoda; class Malacostraca; order Isopoda; family Trachelipodidae; genus Trachelipus; species Trachelipus rathkii. The sequence goes on from JABUQX010055938.1 coordinate 42,142, forward strand.
GTCAAGAATTCCCTCGCAGTGAGATATCTGATTTTAAAAATTTTAATTCTTTTAATTGCAATGGTTTTCATTGCAACTCTTCGGTGGGAGGATATAAAACTATTATATACATCCACATATATATCTTCTATTTGCTCATTTTAGTATTTTATTTAGGAAAAAGATGTCATTCCTAACTTTTCGCTTTTCTCTTCTATTTTTATTTATTTTAGTACGTATTAGGATGTAAGATATAAAAAAGTCATAAGTATCAACTTATATTATTTTAGTGGATTTTGTACTTGGCCAATATTGGTATAATTACAAGGAATTCCTAAACGCCAAAATCACTATAAACACTTCCAATTCAAAAGCGGTACTATTTAATCGTGCTTGTGAAATAAATTTAATAATCAAAATGTAAAAGGGTATAGAGGTAAATTTTTCATTTCTTTTCAAATATTTTTACTATCAAATCTATCTCTATTCTCTTTACCTTCTCACCAATCAAATTTACCCTAACTAAGATTTTAAGTGCTAGGTTACAAAAGCCAAGAGGCTGAGTTATCTACGGACTATCAAGATCTTATTCAAAGAGCAAAAATTCTTTGAAACAACAAATTCAGGTAAGGCTAATGCAGATACACAATTGTACTTATATATAATTTTTTAATCCTTATAAAACTAATCTCTTTAAAACAGGTTAAAAATTGAAACAAGCCTAAATTTAGCTTAGCATAGGCCAGGGATATATAAAAATTATAAGGTAGGCTTAACTGTAGTCTATGACTGGGAAACTTAATTTAATTTAAATTATCACTAAATTAAAGTAACAATTATTAAAGACTATATTAAAAAAATGATAATATTAGCTTTAAATCTAATTTCTTCCAAATCGATAAACTCCATCACAATAGTTGATCAATTATTTGTAATAAAATTTATAAAAACCCATGTTATTTTTTTTATATTTTTGTTTATTCGAAAACCACGTGCTCCAGAACAGCTGATCAAAAATATTTGTAAACAATCGTTCGATTATGCCCGAAATTCGTGCTAAAACTGGATTAGCATTTCTTAATCGAGCGTTAGCACAAATGCAAAATAGAAAACGGCTTAAGCCATTTTCCTTTAATTGGTAAAGCACGGAAAGAGAACCTAACAGAATTTAGGAAATTCCTACGTTTGGTGAGCATTTTCCTAAATTTGTGCTAAATTTGACAAAATGGAACGCAATCTTGAGATTTTCCTAATTTCGTAGCAAAAAATCAAATGAAAAAATG
>JABUQX010055939.1:0-2500 GCA_015478945.1 Trachelipus rathkii
GTTGTACTTCGTTCCATTCGACAGGTGTTTATGTTTCCATTTATCGTGAAACGCTGCGCGTTTTCGTGCGCCACTTCAGGTTAACGTACTTTAGTTCTTAAACTTTGCCAATCTCATTTCGTAGACAATTGACAACTTTAGGGTCCCCGGAAGGTATAACAAAGAAAAAAATTTCCCCATAGCTTGTGACCGCCTAATATATATATATATATATATATATATATATATATATATATATATATATATATATATATATATATATATATATATATATATATATATATATATATATATATATATATATATATGCCTCTGCTCTGTATATTAGTGATGCAGCAGATGTCATTTTTCGCATCCACGGATGCGAATGCGGATGCGGATGTTTGATTTTAACATCCGCGGATGCGGATGTTTGATATATATATATATATATATATATATATATATATATATATATATATATATATATATATATATTCTTATATATATATATATAATATATATATATATATATATATATATATATATATATATATATATATATATAAATATATATATATATATGGCCATAGACGCTCTTTCTTTGTATATATATATATATATATATATATATATATATATATATATATATATATATATATATATATATATATATTTATATATATATATATATATATATATTTATATATCGTCTTAATCACAATCTATTAATATAATTGCGTTACCAGGGTACGGGAAGAGGACCTGCCTCAAATGCACCCCCAACCTCTTTCCCCAACCTCCGCCGTTAATGAAAGACTTTACAATGGATTATTTACTTTTTGCGTTGTATTGAAATTCAAATATAGGAAGGTTGTGCTTGAGATACATCAATTTTTCTACCTTTTCTGCAGAGGAAAGTATGTTTCTATTTTCATCATATATTAGCTCATATTGCTAAAATACTCTCTCACTTGGAACATAAGAATTGGAGGACAGGTCAAGTATTTCCTTCGTTTACTCATGCGTGGGTAAACATTTAGCTTAACTTTCCACCAACTGACAGGATCATCATTTGTATCTAGTCGTTTTTCTTGGTGATAGTTTTCAATCATTTGCCCTACATCTTTTGGCAATGCGTGTGTTTCTTCATCACTACTGGACTGTAGAAATTCTTCCAGTGAATCAGTTATTGATTTACTTGTAGAAGGTGTTGGTTCTGTCGATTTCGTTTTTTTTCCTTTTAATGGGTGGCGAATTTGGACTGTTCGGATTGAATTTTTCAACTGCAACACGAAGTGACGAATTAACTTGTTCTAATATTGTTTTACAAAAAAACTTGCCTTTTATAACGGGGATCTAAAGGCGTTTTAGATTTGGCAAGTTTTTCTTCCAAATCGAAGGACGTTCTTGAGTTCATTTTCGATGAAAAATCAAATGAACATTCTTCAGTTTTGACTTTTGAGGTTTGTTTACATTTTACAGCACAGACCTAAGCCTATAAAGGCTATTAATTAGGATTTTTTAGTGTTATAGTTTATATATATATATATATATATATATATATATATATATATATATATATATATATATATATATATATATATATATATATATATATATATATATATATATATATATATATATATATATATATATTTTTTAGTTATATATATATATATATATATATATATATAAACAAACATGTTTGAAACATGATCACTTCTAGGAGTGACGTCACAAAAACGATAAAATAAAATTTCTCAATTTTGTAATTTTTTAATAATTATATTTCACCAGTTCTTTGGGAAATAACATAATTAATATATTTCGAAGGCAAAATAGTGGTTCGAAAACTTGAAAACATTAAAAAAACATTTTTTTACGATTTCACGTGACGTCACAAACTGAAGAATAAAAAGTCAAGAATGATAAGACCGAAAAGAGCAACCTTACGGATGGAAGAAAAATTCCCAATTTCGCTAGAAAATTGTCTTCCGTTTGGAAGAAATTTGACAAATCAAATGGGAAAGTGAAGAATTTCTTCCGTTTGAAAGTTCTTGCCAAATCAAAAACGCCTTAAGATAGTTGCAATAGTATAAAGGTCATTAATTTCCACAGAACCAAAGCGTTTTTCTAGCTCTAGTTTAATTACATCTTTTATTCTTTTTAAACCATCATTTTCATTTCAAGATGGTTCAAAATGCTTCCTTAGCGTTGAGATTAATGGTATTATATCGGAGACAGAAGATGTAGATGCGCTGATTCTTTTGGTAGTTTCTTCAAATGGTTTCAATAGCTTAATGCAGTGTGATATAAAGTCATTTTCCACATTAGTAAGAATGTTAACATTGGAATACGAACTGGCGTACGAGGCAAGAGGTTCTTTGAGCAATACCGTTTTTTCCATCATATAAAGTGTACTATTCCATCGAGTTGGAATGTCTTTGATGACACTGAGATATGGAATATCAAGCCGTTTTTGAGCCTTCAACTCATTTCATTTTCATTTTCATTTCAG
>JABUQX010055939.1:7500-15000 GCA_015478945.1 Trachelipus rathkii
CGGTCCATCTATCATTTCTTTCTTCCGGTCTCACAAGAATCTCTCCGTTTCTATCTTTTATATTTCTAGTTACTGTTTTTGGTTTTCTATACGCCTTCGCCATCTTAAATATCTTTTTTTTCCCTTCGCCCACATCTCTCGTTATTTCTCCTGCCATTCTCTCCCGTCTCCATCTTTTTGCCCTCCTCTTTATTCTCTCTGCCTCATTCCTTTCCTGTACATATTCCTCCCTTGCTGCCGCTGTTCTTCTTTTCAGCCTTTTCAGCCACTTCCTCATTTTCCCTGTTTTTACTTTAATTGCTTTTTCACTTCTTCGTTCCACCATGGTGTATGTCTCTTCCTAGTACCTCCTACCCATCTTTTACCAAAAGTTTTCTCTGCCACTTCCTTAATGACATCCTGCAAGTTTTCGTTTTCTTCTCCGTTCCTTAAGGGTTTCCTGCATTTCCCGTTCATAATTTCGTCTCGTTTCTTGTTCTTCTAACTACTCCACTCTGATCACTGCCCTCTTCTGCTCATTTGCTCCTCCCTCCCCTCTTATCTTCATGTCCGCCACCACCAGTCATGATCCGCATCCAAGGACACTCCCGGGATCACCTTTACATTCTTAACCATCCTTTTATCGGAACTATCATGTAGTCTATCACCGATTTTTGATCGAATTTGCTTTACCTGATTCCATCTATACCTCGTAAAGATATGAGACTCTCTGTGCTTGAAAACGTGTTCATTATTTTTAGGTCGTTTCTCACACAGAAACCAATCAACGCCTCTCCCTCCATGTTTCTTGTATCCTCTCCAAATGGTCCCAATACTCTCTCCATCTCTTTTCTCCTTTCCTACTCTAGCGTTGAAATCTCCCATCAACAAGCACCTCTCCCCCTCCTCCTCCACCCCACCTCTTCCTCCATCAATTCCATAAATCTAGTTTTTTCCTCCTCTGAGTGCCCCTGTTGTGGTGCATATATCTGGTATATTCTATATTTTATCCGGCCCATCTTCAATACGCACATCATCAACCTCTCATTTATAATTTTTACTTTCTGTATACATGGTGACAGTCTTGGTCCCACTATAATTCCAACACCATGCTTTCTTATTCCTTCTCTCACCCCACTATACATCAGAACAAATCCTTCTCCCATTTCTTTACCCTCCTCACACCCTCTCACTCTCATCTCCGCCATCCCCAACATATCTATCTTCCTCTCCTTCATGATATCTATTATCTCCTCCTCTTTATCTCCATAGGTACCCACATTTATCGTGGCACACCTATAATTTTTAAAAGTGTTTTCCTGATCATTCCGTAAATCTCGCCGAAGTCGTCGTCTAAAGTTCTGTCCGGCTTCCGAGGCTCGCGCTTGAGTTCTGCAAGCAGTTTATTTCGGGAAGTGACTTGCTAGGCCTATCCTTCCCTAGCCCTATCTCCTTTAGCCGAGGACACCTCTGGTGTCCTCGTTGCCCGGGGTGCACGACGGGGACGCGGTGGCCTTTGCACCCATATATATATATATATATATATTATATATATATATATATATATATATATATATATATATATATATATATATATATATGCTATATATATATATAGAGAGAGAGAGAGAAAAAAAATTTGGAATAACAACAAAAGTAACCGCCATGTATGGTAAAGTTTATTAACCACTAACTGTTTACAGCTCACAATTGCCAGAACAATTACACCAATATAATTGAAACATGTAATGGGTTGTCTACTGCACATGCTTTATCTAAGTAATAATATAATATACAACATAAATGTAAATTTTAAGACAAAATGTTTTTAATACAGGATAAACATAATGTTAAATAGGAATAACAATGAAAGTAAAATGTCGTTAAAATAGATTTTACGAGCTTGACAGCAGCTTTATTATGTAGCATTTTAGTCAGAAGATTTTCAACGCATAAAGCTCCCTTCACCTGCGCTACTCTCTCGATATAATTCCCCCAATCTATTTTGCTAGAAATCTTTCTTAGTCTTACTCCAGTAAAACCAAATCGGCCTGAGACCAGGTAGCAAAGTTATTATTCCATTAATTACTCCGTTTATTCTAAAGGAGGTTCAAACCAAAGGCAACTCCAGCACGAGAGCAAATGCGTACGCTAGCGTAATCAACCCAAAAGAAAGAGCGGTCTCGAAAATATTTTTTTTTTCTTAAAGCAGAGATCACTTAAAAGCAAACTCAAAAGAGATCAACCCCGTATAATGTTAGGATTAAAATAGCACACACTGTCTAAACAGTAGGGTTAACAGGTAAACAGGTAGGGCAATATAGACAGTTGACTACTCTGTATTAATGTGAGCGCACACTAGAAATCATTCAAGTCGATTTATTCTCTTATATTTTATTAAGATTGAAACTGTTCTCGTCACTTTGGTGTGTTCAAACCAGACCAAACTGAAATATATACTAATTAGAGATTTCAAATTTTTGAAATTATAGGAAAAAAGTAGCCGACTTTTATGATTTCGAGCACATTAAACAAATATATAGCAAACTGGCAACAACACCAAATCTTTTTCAGGCAGTGTCGGGCTATGTGAAACTTTAACTATATATATATATATATATATATATATATATATATATATATAATAATAATATACATATATATATATATATATATATATATATATATATATATATATATATATATATATATACTATAACTATATATTTATTATATATATATATGTAATATACTGCATATATATATATTCTTATAGTATAATATATATATATATATATATATAATATATAATAATAATATATATATAACTAATAATAACAATAGCATATATATATATGTATAACATTAAATATCAAATAATAATATATATATACATATGTATATGAGGGCTTGAGTGGTAGGGATTACTGGAGTCTGATCGCTGATGCCTTAGCCTTAATAATAATATGTATATGCATAATAATATGTATATATATAATAATAACTTGTAATATATAATAGCATATATATATATATATATATATATATACACACTATATATATATTTATATGTATATATATATATATATATGTAATAATATATAATATATATATATATATATGTAATATAATAACAATAACTGCTTTAATCTAACTAATATATATGTATATAGCATATATGCTGTATAATAATAATATATACATATATATATATGTATATATATATATATATATAATATATATATATCATATATAATATATATATATATATAATATATATATATATATATATATATATATGCTTGCTGCTATATATATATATATATGTATATAACATATATATATATAACATATATATATATATATAATATACTATATATAACATATATATATATATATAATATATACTATATATAATATAATATATATATATATATATATATATATATATATATAAGGAAAATATCTATTAACCTCAATTAATATCGAAGATAAAAATAGAACAGCTGATATTTTTGTATTAATTAATTATCTATCTGGTTGATGATCGTTGAAAACGATTGTGCTTTAGGAAAGGATAATGTTTATTGGTTTTTTAGAGAATTATTAGTCCATAATTTGAACTTCTCTATAACCAATGAATGCTTATCTCTTAGATCTAATTCACATAGCTTTATTTATGCCCAATCATAAAAAATAAATAAATATTGCGACTAAATGTCAAGTTTAAAAATGAGCAACCGCTCATTTAAACTCGATAATATAGAAAGATTAGTTTTTAATTTCACCTAACTTATACGTTTTTTGAACAAATATCTAGAAACATTCATTAAAGCTTATGCAAGTGTTAAGAGCAATATGCCCTTTGATATGACCCAAGATAAAATAAGATTCCTTTCGATTGTGCACCTTTTAAAATTTCTTACCTTATGATATACTTATTTATTTAATTAAATTCATAAAGCTTGGACCTTTGTAATTGATTAATCATTTTAAATCTTTATTTTTGTTTACAGTTATAAGATGCACATGATTATATTCTTATTTTTGTGGCTCTATTAATTAATCTTTATTGTGATATACCTATATTCGGTTGAAACTAACAGATTACTAGTATTTCCATATTGATGAGAATTTATTTTAAGTAAATAAAATCATAAAAAATTATTTTTTTGTATATCACAACAAAAAAAATCTTCAATAGGAATTTTCATGGGATCTTGCAGGACTAATGGGAAATCTGAAAATCCCAAATAAAACTCAATACAAATGTTTCCAATTTCCAAAATTTCAGATTGGTATTTATAAAAACCAAACAAGTATTTTCTTTAAAAATTTTCTTCTCAATTCCATAAACTTTTATGATATTAGGTTCGATGGATCCATATGGATATCCTATGGCAGCCGGTAGAATATTCTATTAGAGGCCCCAGCTATGTAGGATATTAGTAACAATAAATCCTTATTTATTTCTCAATAGCTTTTAAGAATATAAGAAATAGTCCCAACAGTACCAATGAAAAACAACATTGAAACAGAAATTTTACGTAGTAAGTTATAAAAATTTTAAAAATTTGGAATAGTAATAATTTAACGCACTATGGACTAACCGCAAAATTTCTAACACAAATTGGAAAAAAAAAAAACTCACCTGCTTCAAAATTTTAAAAAGATATGATAAGGTGATAAAGAAAATTTATTTTATATTACTCGAGTTATATTGTTTCTGCTATGAGCAGCCATCGCCCTGATGACTTTTCCCAGTATTCGGGTCCTTTAACTCCTCAAAATCTCTTTCCCTTTACTCTTACGCCAAATCAATACGTAGGTATCTGCATATGTATTAGAGCTGTTCGAATGGTTTTCGGTTGTCCGCCGCTATTAAAAATACGGGAGTCTTCCGAGACTTGTCCCATTTCGCCTAGAATCGTCGTACCGCTCTATTTGCGTTTGTGTGCAGCTGCTCAACCGTTGTGCTTCTTTTTTTCGTGGTCTTCGCTCCTTATCACAAGTGAAGTTCTGTTCAGTAAAGTTCTGTTCAAGTGAAGTTCTGCTGTTTAAGTGAAGTGTTTATCCTTTTTACGGTGTTATTCTTCTTTCTATTGCATTCAGAGCTTTTCAAACCGCGGTGAGTGAGTGCTCTTTAGTTAAATTAAAATTATATATATATATATATATATATATATATATATATATATATATATATATATATATATATATATATATATATATATATATATATATATATATATATATATATATATATATATATATATATATATATACTATATATATATATATATATATATATATATATATATATATATATATATATATATATATAGTAATAACATGTGTATAAAATTTAAAAGTGAGAATCAAGTGCATTTTCTTTATATAGTAAAATTATTTTATTAAATCTATTTATATTTGTATTTACCTAAAAACCCATTTTCTATGTGGTTTCTATGCCCGAATTTTTATTTTACAAATTTATCTTTGCATTTTTATTATTATTATTATTATTATTATTATTATTATTATTATTATTATTTTTATTATTATTATTATTATTATTATTATTATTATTATTATTATTATTATTATTATTATTATTATTATTATTATTATTATTATTATTATTATTTTTATTATTATTATTATTATATTTAATTTATGTGTTTTTTGTAGGATTTAAGATCTCAGTCAACTCTTCGTGTTTTTGCTGTGTTTTTGTGTTGCCTACGCCCATCAATATACATATATATATGACTCAAAATAAATATATATACTCTTTCTCTATATATATATATATATATATATATATTTATATATATATATATATATATATATATATATATATATATATATATATATTATTATTATTATTATTATTATTATTATTATTATTATTAGAAACCATGAAGGAAGTTTGTTAAGAGTGCTGTATATATATATATATATATATATATATATATATATATACATGGATATATATATAATATATATATATATATATATATATATATATATATATATATATATATAATTTATACATATGTATTTTTATATATATATATATACACATAATATAAATATATATATATATATATATATATATATATATATATATATATATTTATATATATATATATATATATATATATATATATATATATATATATATTTTCTCTAATCGATATATATATATATATATATATATATATATATATATATATATATATATATATATATATATATATATATATATATATATATATATATATTTTATATATATATATATATATATATATCTTTATACCTTTCCATTATATATATGACATATATATATATATATATATATATATATATATATTAGGGATGTGCCGAATAGTGAAAAAGCCGAATACCGAATACCGAATATTCGGCTAAAAGTATTCGGCCGAATACCGAATATTCGGCCGAATAATCACTTCGCTATTCGGCCGAATAGTTATTTCAAAGTTCGGTCATCCATTTAGGGAAAAATAAAGAAAACTTATATACAAAGTAATAAAACAAAAAGTAAATAACTATTTCTTACCTATAGCAAACCATTCACATATTAAAAATAATTAAATGAAAATTGAAAAGTTTCGTAGTTAAAGATATTAAACTAAACTTCATTTGAATAAGCTCTAAGGTTAAAATGACAGAACATTAGCAGTTCTCCATTTTCAAGGGATAACCTATTTCTTGTGGCTTCATAAATATTTCCTCCTGTACCAAATATTCTTTCACTTTCGACTGATGATGGTGGAGCTGAAAGGTATTTTATTGCTAGTTTTTCAAATTCATAAAACTATTTCCAGTGTTTTTCCACCAATTGAAGGGAATATCATTGTCTTCACTGGTCAAAGTAGGCAAACTTATATATTTGTTTATTTCTTGATGTAATTCCATATGTAGCCTTTTACTTTTATGTACAATAATCACATCGTCAGAAGAATGGGACTTTCTTTTTTTCACTCTCACTTTCTTTTCTGTATGACGATTTTGATGCCACAATTTCTTTAAAACAATCCATTAAAGAAGTGAAAATGGAACCTTCAGCTTCACTTTTCCCACTACGTGAATCATCGTCAGCAGAAGAGTCAGGAGCTAAATTTTCATGCATTTCTTTCCATGCCTCAACGACCATATTTTTTACTGATTCATCTGATTCATGTTGAAAAATTAGCTTGAATCACAGATCTAAGAAAGTAGCTACACACAAAGATTTATCACATAGAAACTTAGAAAGTCTTTTTTCTACTGATTTCTTAAGCTCTTCAATGAGTGTAATTATTCCACTGAAGCTTTTGCTTTTAATAGCCTTATTTAAAAATAGATTTATTGCTAAAATGGAAGGGATCACTTGGGCGACTGTTACTTCACGTTTAATGCTTGTTTTAGTGATGTTGTCAAATGGCTCAAGTAAATGAAATAATTTTGCCACTGAAAATCAGTTAACATTTTCTGATTGCATTCAGCAGCGTATAT
>JABUQX010055939.1:37500-39377 GCA_015478945.1 Trachelipus rathkii
TATACATAAATTGGTTGGTTGTTTGGGACTTACTAAACTTAAAAATCAGTATTTATAACAGTATAATAAAATGAAAATTATAAAAGACATATAATGAAAATTATTACAATTAAAATAAATTAAGTTTGATTGAAGATAAATCAGAGTTGAGTTCAGGCTCCAATTCATGAATGTAGAGGCTCTCCAAGATTTTCCTGTCGCGAGCATCAGTGACGGAGGCAAGAATCGAGAAGTCGTTGGTAGTGATGGGATGATCTTTTTCGTGGCTATGGCTACGTATGGATGAAAATTCAGGTGAGGATAGAGGAAGATTGGTACGGAAAGAAAAACCCTTGTGTTTGGCAATCCTGATGCAAAGTTGTAGGCCTGTTTGACCTACATAGCGGGCATTACAGCCAGCACACTTATACAAGTAGACTATCGAGGAGTGCAACTCTTTAGGGATTAAATCTTTGGACCTGAAAAAGTTACTAATTTTGAAGTTATTAGTAGGGATAAAAATAAAGGTGGCAAATGGGAAGTGTCTCGTTAATATAGGTCTGAGGGTTCTAATAAGGGTGTCGGTGAATCGACCTGTGTAAGGAATCTTCAGGTAAATTTTCTGGTTTCTTGAGAACCATTTTAGACCACCTACTCCCACTTTTGATGTCCCTAAACAGAAAATTTACCTGAAGATTCCTTACACAGGTCGATTCACCGACACCCTTATTAGAACCCTCAGACCTATATTAACGAGACACTTCCCATTTGCCACCTTTATTTTTATTCCTACTAATAACTTCAAAATTAGTAACTTTTTCAGGTCCAAAGATTTAATCCCTAAAGAGTTGCACTCCTCGATAGTCTACTTGTATAAGTGTGCTGGCTGTAATGCTCGCTATGTAGGTCAAACAGACCTACAACTTTGCATCAGGATTGATCATCCCATCACTACCAACGACTTCTCGATTCTTGCCTCCGTCACTGATACTCGCGACAGGAAAATCTTGGAGAGCCTCTACATTCATGAATTGGAGCCTGAACTCAACTCTGATTTATCTTCAATCAAACTTAATTTATTTTAATTGTAATAATTTTCATTATATATATGTCATTTATAATTTTCATTTTATTATACTGTTATAAATACTGATTTTTAAGTTTAGTAAGTTCCAAACAACCAACCAATTTATGTATAATTTAGGTATAAATAGTGCTCGGATTTAATCTTGTTTATTCATTCTTATGGTTCATCCAGTATGTAAGGTTAGTAAAACGAGGTTAATAATAGATTTAATTTTTTGTAATTTTTTGTAATTTTTGTAATTTTTATATATTTTTACTTTTCTATATATTTTATATAATCGTAAATATTATAGACATTGTTCTTTTATAATTTATTATTTACTTATAGCTGATGATGCGCTTAGCTATAGCGCGAAACGTTCTTAATATACTATGGCACTCTCCTTGGTGTTTGTCTTCCTTTTCATATATATATATATATATATATATATATATATATATATATATATATATATATATATATATATATATATATATATATATATATATATTTTTAAAAAACAACACACTTAAAGATGACACCACAGGTCCCCATTTCCATGGAAACCACTCTATGCCCCTCCCACATTTCTGAATCTGCTTGCCAAGCGGGTTCTGATACTGCTCTCACTAATAAATATGAGCATTACGAATGCTCTTCTATTAACCAACCAAACCCACATAACAAGTTGGATTTGGTTGAATTCAACTTATCTCGCATTCATGGTGAAGCTCTTTCACCAAATACATCTGAAAACTCCTCTCTAAAAGACGTCATACAACCTAACAAATCTCTGGTGTATGACTACCCTCTCCCCCCAGGTTTTGTTCTC
>JABUQX010055940.1:0-31102 GCA_015478945.1 Trachelipus rathkii
TGAGGCTACTTAATACAGGACAATTACGTCATCACCGACCATAGTGCCGGGACCAATAGAAAATAAGCACAAATTCTGTCTATATATTATTCACTACTGAAGCGTTTTTACACTCATATGAATGATGCCTATATTATATTAGAAAGAATATAATATAAAATATTTACCAAAGACAAAAAAATAAATATATTTTTAAACTTAGTTTTTACTAGATACAGAAATACCTGTGCATAAGCCTCACACACAATTTTATAAAATACTGCAGAATTTTCCTCAGGAAGACATTTATTTTTCCGAAGAAATATCTGAGCATTAAGAAGCCGAATCAACGATACGATGAGTCTGGAAGCTCTCACTAGAGAAGCAGAAAATTGTAGACTTTTCAAAAACGATCTCCAACGGTCTAAATCGTAGAATAATAATTTACATATAGTAGTAACTGCCACGCTTTAACCAAGTAGTAATTTACTGTTTAGCCAAACCGCATTCTAACATGGATTAGTCAAACAAAGTCCTGCTACGGTTTATTCAAACCTCTTTACCTATCTGCGTAATTCCTATAATGAGTGTTCCAGTTCGTAAAGTGAAGAACCAGCAGCAGTTGGACACTATGAACCTCTCGAAATGTGACTTGGAAGTTATTGGATTCACCATTTTGGCACTTTATTAGGTAGTTTCTAATTACTTGACAGTAGAAAATAAATAACTCTTCAAATACACTTTTAGAAATGAACAGCACTTACATAACCTATATATATCAACTATCTTTATAGTTTAATAGTTTCTTAAATAACAATCACTATAAATGAAAACAACAACGAAAGCAAAAACAAAACAACTGCACCGCTAACAAATTCCACATCAAAACTGGTTGAAAAACTTGAACGTACGAACACGGAACTACGAACGTAGAGAGGAGAGATTCGGAGTTTGCCAACTCCTACGGTTCGCTCACTACTTAGCGTATAGCTCCGCAAGAAAGAGAGAGAGAGGAGAGAGAAGAGAGAGAAGAGAGACGAGGAGAGAGAGAGAGAGAGAGAAGAGATGAGAAGGAGAGAGCGATGGTCGCGCGCGTCGCGCCTCGGGACGTGCGCATACACAACGACGCACTTATTATAACTCACTCATGACGAAGCACATACAGGATAGTGTGATTTTTAAATCTGTGATAAATAAAACGAGACCATGTAAGGAATCGTTTTTTTACGCACTCCGACTTTGCTTCCACCGCGGTTCTTCTTCGATCGGTTTCTGGACTTACCTGATTCTCCGAGTTAATGAAACATATCCGCTATAACACAATTCCAATGTTTTGGTGTGTCTTATATAGGTTATCGAGACCGTAGAAGCTCGAGAATATATGGTTAGTACAGCAGTCCGTATAGGAGCTTGTCTCTACGGACCCCCATTAGGTGGTCGCTGACTGAAAAAAAAAGACACCAGATGTGCAAAATAGAGCGTCGGAAGGAGGATAGAAAGAACTATGTATAGATAGAAATGATTACAAGAAATGGAAAAAGAAGAAAGAAGTCTGAACTTCAGAGGAGTGGAAGTTGACAGCTGCACCGGATGCTGGCTCTACCGGTATCGCGGTGCGAGTTATTAAATAATTTGTGTAAACTGATAGCAATAATACATGGTTAGTATTTTAATATATTATTTAGGATAATTTTTTAACCTTGTGGTTATACAAGTTCGTAAAATCTATCAAGTAAATAATAAAAATAAATAAATTAAATAAAATATAAATAGCTAAAAATTTCATTATATATTCTTTTTTTGAAGTTATAACTTTACAAATTTACGTTTTTTACAAACCCTAAATCATAAAGTCATGATAAATCAGTAAATCAACTAACTACCATTCCAATGCACCACTTCATACTTAGTTCATCCTCTGTATTAATTGATTAACTATTGAATCTAATTGGATTCAAGTCAAATTTTTTACTAAAAATTATGTAACGTTTTACATACCTACTATTATAAAGTCAGATTAAAATCTAAGTATAATCAAAATCCACCATTATACAAGCCACCTCTATAATATATCTGATCCAGTAATTTATCTGATTATCTTTTGATTCTAGTTTGATCTGTTATTTGATTTAAGTCATGACTTTTTCTACTAAAATTGTAAGAAATAGTTCAGTATCCTCACAATCTACCCTATATCAGAGACAAAAATCAATAATATCAATTATTCTACCAATTCTTCAAGAAATAAAAAACAAAAATAGCTCATTTGGTGATTTTAAACCGATAAACTCAAATACCCCTAATTCACAATAACCTTGGTGATACGTAGTGGAATCTTAAAGTACCGTATGGGGTTAAAGAAAATCTTCGATGTTGGAGGTATTCATATAACTTTGGATGACAATTAACAATCAAAAAATAAAAAGTCTTTTAACGCAACTGATCTATACGGAATATATCATTGCTGACGTAGAGGAGAACGTTTCATATCGCATTAATAAAGCTTACTTGCACTCGGGATCTCGACTTAAATGAATAATAACTCACACATACGAAAAACACTTAAGTCGGAGGGGGAGGTGCGTGAGAGGAAGATGGAGAAAACGTTAAGGCCGATGATAATACCAGTAACGAATAAGAGAAGAGCTATATCTGTTACACATACATAACGTTCAAAACTCGAAATTGCTTTTGGCACTGATAAAACTTTCAGATACAAGGTTAACTTAAGAATATAACTAATTAATAACTTTAAGTTAACATCACTAATTATACCATAAAAATATCATATAGTAACTTATATTCTAACTATATTTAACTTATTTAGTCAAGCTCAATAATTCATACTAACATATAACATAATGTATTATATATTTATACAATTATCCACTCAATAATATTTAATAACTAAAAATAATATTTAAGACATAACCTTGTTAATTATCATACAGAGTACTAACAGAATAGTATTGATACACTCATAAACGTAACAAATAGTTTATTTCACATCACCTAATAATAAAATATACCAATATAATAGCATACCAGATAATTAAGAATAATTAATAAATACAGCGACACTAAACCTTACAACTTTACACTACGAATAAACTGCCGAACATTAAAAAAGTATCCCTCATTTAATTACACGCTAGTAATATTAAACTAACATTGCATGTCACAAAACGTTAAACCTAATTTCTATACTATTTTTCACAGTCAATATTCTCATAACATAATATATCAGTTAACTGCTGAGCACGCGGCAAAGTTAAATATATTTAATGGTTCAAAATATGCTTTTGTGGACGAGAGAGTAATGTGTTTTAATTATATCATATACTGATACTAATTACGAACTCCATATACTCTTAAACTAAAAATATAAGTAGTTTTCACTACATTAAATATAAGCTCTAAACTCATTGGCGTATAACATGAACTAAGAAAAAATAATAATACATAAGTACAAACCTAACACAACTTACATACTCATCACGATATAATAATGTTAACATTACAAAAGTTTCCCACAACACTTTAAACACCTATATGTCAAAAGTAACTAACTACTTAGAGGCCATGCAAAACCATAACCTATTTCCTTATACTTATTTTCAAGCATAATCTTCATAAACATAATTTATCGTTAAACCTTACTACACTGACTAACATATAACACCTATATATAATATTTTAACTATTAAATAATAAGCTTACTATAGCTATCTATCTAAACTATGAATATAAATCACCCATAACGAACAAACCATACATAACATTTAAACAAAGAATAAACGGTCACGTTGACAAAGTTCACACTTAACAAGCAGTAAGTAACGAACATAACTCCCAAACTGGTAACTTTTCACACTTGGTCAAGCATGTCTCTACAATAACAATGTTAATTTCTAAATCATTAATTAATTCAATTGTAATTTAATTTAAAATCAAAATTTTTAACCATAATCCACTTGTGTATAATTATCAATATTCAGACCTAAACGAAAATATGTCACTAAAACTGTAAAACTAATAGATTTTCAACATTTAATTAAAAGCCCTCAACTCACGTAATCATTGGCTGGAACTATATAAGAATATAATATTAATAATGAATAAAAAAACCTCACATAAGCTATAATAACGTAAAAAATTTACTTAAGCAAGAATAAACTGCTAACATTTTTATAATAACAATAAGGTCCAAACTTAATCTAACTAGTAAAAATACTTACAAAGACTCACAAAACCAAATTACATTCGTACTTTATTAACCATATCTCAACACTGAACATGTTATATTTAACTATTAACATAGTAATTATTTATAACATAATAAATTTTAGCAATACTCATAACCTAAATCCCAGTATCATAAATACCATATATGGGTAATAAAGAAAAAACTAAAGTAAAGTTTTTATTCTCTGATATATAGCTAAATCCTATGAATATAACATATTATAACAACAACAGTATGCATATGATAATAAAAACTAGCCAGCAACTTAACCATCTTAAACATACAAAAGCGTAACATTAAAGTATATATGGGATCAAGATCATACATTCAAGTTTACTCACAGGTAGTATAAATAATTTATCCAATAAAAAAGAACATATTAAATAAATAAATACATTACAAACATACATTAACGTTTATAAATACAAATATAATATAAATTTATTACTAATCAGTAGGGGACATATCTTTTATATTTCCTTTTACCTCACAAGTTAAATTTATATTATGTTTCTCCAGAGAATTTAACTAAATCTCCAACCTCGAAAGGAGATGTAATGTCATAAATTACATATAACCTGTAGGCACTTAAATCAATTTTTCATGCTTAATTTCGGATTCATACATATATAATAATAAGTAAGACACTCACAATCACTATCACGCGCAGAGAGAAGTAAACGTAATTACCACTTTTATAGGAGCTGATTCAATATTATTTAGTTAATTGGTAACTGCAAAAGCCCACTGTTATAGTTATACTGAGATTTCTTTTACAGTGTAAACATATGTTTCTGGTGTAACATTTTCGTAGATACAACCATGAGCCTTATTAAATCGAAAATTACAGACTACCTAGAGATAATGGTTCAACATCATTAATGAATAGTAGTACGTTAAATAGTAGTGCTGCCATCATTTCATTCGTTTTCTCCACTATTAACTCTAAAGCTGCTTTCAATAATTTCCAGTAAATGACTGTAACAGTCTGGAAAGCTCGTAAAAATTGGCATTGGATTCGAGATAAATAAGAAATCAATGATAAATGTACAGCATCATTGGGATTTGCTAATAGGTTGCGAAGCTACACTCAAGGAAATAAGCTGTTTTACACCTATTATTCATATGCAGTGAAAGGCAAACCACATGCTATTATCCTATTATAGCCTCTCAAGCTGTCACCTCTGATTTCATGTAGAGGAAGGAGATAGGCCATAGAGAATCGAACTATATTACTCTCAGTTCCTTTAGCCACACCATAGCTCTCACAGCTGTTGCGTATAATTCTTTAGATACAAGTGTCACCTCAACCGATATGATTAAAGGTCCTATTACTTGCACCTCCAGATTGAATTACGCCCACTCAAGTTAATATAATTGCTTCATCCATTTCAGTTTTTATGATATAAAAAAGATAAAAGGTAATGTAAGAATATAACTTTCTCTTCAACGCCAATCAGATAAACAATTTAACATCAAGAATACGCACGACCTGCGAAAAACCTAGTGTACTAGTTCAAAACGCGGTATATACACTATATACTCAGTAGAGACACATAAATCTAACGAACAACATGACAACAATATACATAGATAACATTGTTATTAATAATTTCTTACTATATAAACATAACTCACTAGATAATATCAGTAACGATACAATTTGAGAGCTCTCTTGAACTCTATTATATACTCTAAATACGAGTATGACATGTACCTGAACTATGAACAGAAAGATATGTAATGTACCAGGAGTACTGACTATACCTATCAACTATCCATAATAAACTTTTTAAACGTACGAAATAAGAACACGAGTACTTTTATCAATAGTTCCACACTTTGATATCGCTGTGGAAGGCTATACATTTGTGCTATTGTATCAGAAGACGTAACTTATTCTTACCTTTTCTACAGCTATAAAGTATTCTTCTCATAACATTAGTTAATATTATTTTCACCATCTCGATACTAGCGTAATATTTAAACAACCAACGAATTTAACCATTGAAAACTTTAGATTTAAAAAAATTAATTCATAGCAGACCAAGAACTGAAAATAATACGCTGTAATACATAAGCAAGTTTTGTATCGCAAATATATAAAACACAAAAAATTCAACAGGTCTTGTGACTATAACTCTAACATTTCCTCGCATCTGAGAGTGATGGCATAACGTAACAACGTTTATTGACATGATCAATATCCGAGCTAACAATAACAAGTGCTAATGAACTAGAGAATATAATATAATAAGGAACAAAACACTTAAATCTATACACATTGAGGGCGTGCGAATAGAAACTACATAAAGATCTCACAAAGTTAGGCAGCACCTAATCATCTGTAAACTACCTAACACATGCGGTAAAAAATAACATAACTTCTACGCAATTATATTTCCTTATATAGTCATTAAAAATCATATGTAAACTAAAATTTTTAAATCATTGACCACCATCGGTAAATATTTAGACTAAAAAATAGTTATATTAACGAGAAAATGTGAGTTATCCCAATGTCATACTCATACCAATATATCAACACTTGAGTGATACTATACGACACTATGTAATAGAAGATGCTAAATCAGAGATTAACAACTGTTAATAAAAATCAACTATTCGGATAAATTTTTACAGACGAAAAAATTCATCATAGCCCTCGGCGCAGAGCTAGTCATTAATAGTATCTCGAATGCAGGATAATTGCATAACATAACAAAGTTTTTACATATATATACATTAACAAAAAATAACAAATTTTATATTACAATGACAAAATAATGATAAAAAAAAGATTGTTTTGGGCAATTCAATTTATCACAGGAGTAAAAAGTACACCAGTAATAGTTTCTGATTTTAAAAGCAGTAAATCAGTAAATCAGTAAAGTACGGAAACACCATCTCAATTCCGCTGAGCAGTGCCCCTACACATTTCACACCACGACCCTAAAATCGATAAATTGAATCCAAACATATGTTTGAGTTACAGGTCTCATAATCCTTCGAGTAAAATCAAATGTTTTGGATAAAACAATAAGACGATAATTCAAATATCCACGATTTCTTTAATGAGTACTGACGCTTATACGTTAGCCGAATATATAGGGCTTAACCAACAAAGTTTTAGCATCAATAAAGCTATGGGTCATAGTAAAGTGAATACTATTGAAACCAAAACTAAGAAAAAGTAATACATCTATATCACAAAATGCAAAGAACTCATATAAAGAAATCCCTCGCGTATGATAATAATCAGCTACACTTAAATCATCCCTCTCGCTCGAAATATGATATTCGTCAACTTATCAACCAGGATAAATGTAGCTAAAACGATAATAATCAAATAGACATCCGCAATGTTTCCAGCTTGTATTTCGGTTTAGCGATCATATCATAGGTCTAACAGGTTAAAAGTCTACGATTCTAACAAAATCCTTAACAAAGTGAAACGATACAAATACAAAGATAGCCTCTCTAAAACGATTACTTTTAGAACAACTTATAAGAGTATTTCGATCAATTATACCTAATCATCAATCAGATGTTCCTTAATTCCGATATTCACTGTAGATGTAACCCTACCATACAATGTTTTAGACCGGTGAATAATCGTAGCATTAGAATAACTAATTTTTAATAGAGCATATACACTCGCCTACAGTGGGGTTTAAGCTCAAACTCAAAACAATACCCACAAACATAATCATTATCCTATATGACTACATAAACGTATTCTAACACATCATCTAGTCTACAGTTAACATCAGTATATATCATTATTCATTTAAATAAACTTACTAAATCATTTTCTCTAACATAAAATCAGTGTCTTTCACAATGATGACATAGATAATTATTGTTAAACATAAACGTATTAACCTTAAACTTATTGATATAACAGTTTTCATATAACCAAGTAGTAATCTATAAGCAATAACACATTTAACCTTCCAAGAGAAAACCCAGGGGGGGGTGATGTACTGATAATTCAACTTGAAAGGGTGTGAATATCCTCACTGCGAGGGTGGGGATTCACCATAATATACCAGCAAGGGTGTTAGCGGCCTATTACGCTAACCTCCGAAGGAGGGGTAATAAGAGCATCAGTATACCCTATCGGGCTAGAGGCCCATAGTCACCGCTTTATTAATGTTACATAAAATAACATTATGTATACGTACTTAGCTATATATACGATGTGATTATATTGATATTAATAAGCCTTATTTTTGTGTTATTGTTTTGATTAAAAACTTTGTTATAGTTATTACATAGTTAAATATCGTTGGTTATACTGTATAGAATATAATTAATAACAAGTGAATTAGATAAATATTCTTTTGTTAAATAATATTATACTGTGTTATAATTAGTATAAAAATTAATCCGTTAATTAATGTTTAAGAGATATGTCTATTGTAAAAAGGTAATGAATATGGTTATCGTTGTTTGTATGCAATAGTTATAGTTACTTTACAGGTGTTAGTTTGTGGTGAAACTATTTGTTATAATGTTATAGTAGTTTTATTCGTCGTTATTTGGGTGTTGTTAGGTTATTAGTCGTTGTAATTAATTATATTCTTAGTTCGGTCATGTTTTGTTTACTTATTATAATGTTATAAAAACTAAATGTTATACGTTTAGCATATATCTGGATTGGTTTGTATATAATATAAAGACTTTCAATTTTTGATATATAAAATTCGTTATTGTTTTGTTGTTGTTGTTTGTTTCGTCTAACAGAGATATATACCCTTATTTATGAACTTGATATAGGTTTATTTTCGTACGTAACCCGTATTTCTTGTTTTATTATTCTTACTGATTGGTTGAATAGAAAAGAATCTTTACATTTACCTATTAGATTTGGTTATTAATAATCAATTCGAATTATTTATCGTTCAGTAAGACTTTATTTCGCTGTGTCTGGTATGATGACCTCTTCCATTCTGCTTTCCTAACGCAATGTTCACATACTTTACGAGGACCTTAATCGTAATACCACCAACTGAATGATTAGTCCATTTATATTTATTTTTCGTAAATACGATAGAAAGCATAATATTATATTACTGTATTCCCAATTGAAGTGGCCACAAAGTAATAAAGCACCCTATTTTCAATTCATATATCGGAAATTGTACGGAAAATATATCTACAAGACATTATACCGTAAAACAGCGTTGAAAGCTTGGTAAAGACTGAGTAATGTTGATTTCATCTCTGAAAGGCACGGAAAATAGCTACTAGAGGGAACATAAAGAACTAGGTGCACTTAGGGCTTGATAAAGAAAGGCCTGAGTGAATAACCTAAGAACACATGATGTTTTTTTCGAGCTAGCACAATAATAGAAATAATGCATATATATAAAGTATTGATGTTAAACGATCAACCTATTCGAAAAAACTCAATTTGTATGCTTTGTTCAATCTTATTTAATACATTATATGCGTAATGTAATATAGGTTTCACTGTTAGTCATTATATACATTGCGTAAATATACACGTAGACTATTTGAGTTATAACATGAAAAACGACTTATAAGTTCTCATATTTAAAGATTATTGACTTA
Organism: Trachelipus rathkii; assembly: GCA_015478945.1. Taxonomy (NCBI): domain Eukaryota; kingdom Metazoa; phylum Arthropoda; class Malacostraca; order Isopoda; family Trachelipodidae; genus Trachelipus; species Trachelipus rathkii. The sequence continues at coordinate 9,806 of JABUQX010055940.1, forward strand.
TAAACTAGAGGACTTAATTCATATAGCTCTCACTCATATATTGTTAGTTAATCTACGAATATTTAACTACAAGTTAAATACTTTATTGTGTTTTAACTCATATAAATAACGTACCGTATATAACAGGGGATGCGTTAATAATTTATCATGCAAGGATATACGTCTTAGCTTTCTCTCTGGGCGAGGAGAGTGGAGAGAACCGAATATGCAAAAATGGTTAGATGCCGCAGGGGTTGTTTTATGCTTACCATCCTTTCGGGTGGAGTTGGAATCTCTCGGCAGAAACATTAGAACTTGCTCAACTTATACTGAATCCTATGTCCCCTGATTAGATTGATTAATATATTTAAAATAAACTTATATGTTTTAATGTAATTATTTATTTAATGTTCTTTTTTATTGGAAATTATATGTTTTACACCTGAAAAACTTGTTTTACTGTCCCTTATGTACGCTTTGTTGTTTAAAATGTTGGGGCTGGCTGTTTATTCATGCATCTGTTGTGTGTTAAGTATGTTATATTCATAGTTTAGGTTTACAGAGGGTAAAACTTTTACTTTGTTTGTCTTTACCCATTAGGTATATGCAGTAAATGGTTAGGTTATGCTAAATTTTTTGTAAATTTACTATGTTAATGTAAAATTAACATTGTCGTGTTGGAGATATGTTGGATAAAGTACGAATGGATTATGTTTTTTTGTGTCTTGTTAGTTACTTGTTAACTGTTGATAAGTTTTGGAGCCTTTGTTATGTTAGCAGTTTAATTCTGCTGATGTGTCAAGCTTGTCGTAATATATTATATTCTTAGTTCCAGCCATGTTAGGTTGGCTTTATTATATGTGAAAAACTTTGTTTACGTTAGCCATATTTACGTTGGTCTGTATGAATAATTTACACAAGGTTATGATAAATTTTGTGTTAAATATTACATTGCTATGATAATTAACATTGTTTATGTTTAGAGACATCTTGACAAGTGTGAATAAGTTACGTTTTTGGAAGTTATGTTAGTTACTTACTGTTTTTAAGTGTGAAACTTTGTCAACGTTGACGTTTATTCTTGTTTAGATTGTAGGTTTGGTCGTGTGGTTATAATTCATGTTTTAGATGATGCTAAGTAAGTTTATTAATGTGAAAATACTGTGTCAGGGTAAGGTTAACGATAATATGTTAGAGATATGCTTGAAAAAGTAAAAATAGGTACGTATTGCATGCAGTGTTAGTTACTTTACTGGTGATTAAGTTGTGGAACTTTGTTTTAATGTTAAAGTTTGATCCACATGTAAGTGGTGTTAGGTTTGTCTTTGTATATTATTTTTCTTAGGTTCTGGTTACGTCTGGTTAAGCTTTATTGATGTGGAAACCTTATTATGTTAGAGTATAATTCGTTGTCAGTATGATATTAACCAATGTTGTGATAAATTTTTGCTAAATGTTACTGTGTTCAGTGTAAGGTTAACGATACTATGTTAGAGATATGTTCGAAAAAGTAAGAATAGGTTACGTTTTTGCATGCAATGTTAGTTACTTTACTGGTGTTAAAGTGTGGAACTTTGTTGTTAGCAGTTTTATTCGTGTGTAAGTTGGTTTAGGTTTGTCGTTGTAATTTATATTCTTAGTTCTGGTAAATGCTATTTTTGGTTTGAAAATGGAAATTCTCCCGAGTAGAAACTTCTGGTGAAGTTATGTTGCTTCCGCAAGGCTATGGTAAATGTTTGTTAAATATCAAACATGTTAATGTAAAATTAACATTGTTTATGTTAGAGATATGCCTTGAAAAAGTATGAAGAATAAGTTACATTTTTGGATGTTATGTTAGTTACTTACTGTTGTTAGTATGGAACTTTGTTATGTTAACAGTTTTATTCCTGTTTAAGATGTTCCTAAGTTTGTGTTGTGGGTTTAATTCTAGGTCAGATGCATGCTAAAGTAAGCTTTATTTAATGCGAAAACTTTGTTACGTCAGCATATATTCGTTGATCAGTGTATGAAGAACTTGATTTTATGTTATGTTTATCAAAATGATACTCGAAATGTACTTGAATCAATAGATCAATGACCAATGATGGATTGATGGTTGATGAAATTAGTAAGTTCTTTGGTGGTTTGAATTTACTTGATAGTAACTTTGATAATAATAATTTCAGTGTGATTGGTAGTTCTGCTTTAATTGAGAGTTCCTTTCAGAATAGATCAATAGATCAACTGGTCATGGGTAAGGCTGGATGTGGTTTTTGATTTTTACTGATTTACTGCTTTAGGTATGTAAAACGTTACAATTTTAGTAAAATATTTAACTTGAATCAATAGATCATAGATCAATAGATCAATAGATCAATAGATCAATAAGATCGAGGATGGACAGGAGGGTGGTGGGATGGTGGTTTGATTTACTGATTTACTGCTTTAGGGTATGTAAAACGTAACATTTATAAGTTAATAAAACAAAAAAATAAGAAATTTTAATTTTATTTTTAATTATTTACTTATTTTTTTTATTTTTTTCTTTGATGGTTCCCTTTTTGAAAACCATTATTTTTCCCGAAAATTCTACAAGAAACTAAACTAAATATTTTAATAATCAATATTGTATCGCATTAAACAATATTTATAACTCCGGGGCAACCGCACGGATCAAGGACTCCTTGTTCATTCACCTCTCCTCTTTTCTTCTTATTCATTCTTTCCTTCTTTATTCATCTTTTTCATCCTTCTTTTTCTTCCTCCTGACCTCTGTTTGGACTCTGTTTGCCTTTTTTTTTTTTCATTCAAAAAGGACCCCCTTAAATGGGGGGGTCCCCTAGGCAAACCCTATTACGACCCTTAATTAACCATCCCAATTCGACTCTAACCGGTCTTCGATAACCTTTATAAAACCACACAACATTGTTGGTTAACGAAATTTTTTAATTAAAAATGGAAAAAAGTCGGAGTCAGAACCGGTTGCGAAGAAAGGAACCGCGGGTTTGGAAAGGGCAAAAGTCCGGGAGTGCGGTAAAGAAAAAACGATGCCTTACAGGAAAATCGTTTTTTTTTCCGACTCAAGTTCGATTTTCCCCGAAATCTTCCCCCGAGTAATTTATAAAATAATGCGTGGTTTTTGGGTTGGGGTATGTGCACGAGCGCGGGCGGCGCCGCACTAGGTTCTCTTCCCTCTTCTCTCCCCTCTCACTTTCCCATCGAACCACCCTGGTTCGATGAGGCCCGGTTTAGGGGTTTAAAACTCCAATTCCTCGGGGAAATTGGAAAAAAGCCACAAGGGCAGTAAACGGGGGGCGGGTGCGGCCTAACGCTCCCTCGGGGGCTGATTCCACCACCCTCCTTTATATACCATCCTCTTAGAGAAACTTGAAATTTATACCGCTTTTCCGACTTACCACATAATATAGATTATATTCCCACAGTTTTTTAAACCAATACCTCCCTAGTCCTTCATAATCGGAAAAGGGCTGGGTAGCGGCCTCAAAGGCTTTTGGAAATACTACTCATAAAGCTAAAGGATGAAAAAATATCGTGCCAAGGAAATTCCTTTTGTTTGATAAGCTTTTCTGAAATAAATACGTGTTGAAAGGTTTGGAAATTTTTTCAGAAGGAGGAATGGGTACCTACATCAGGAAATAGATCCTTTTCCTCTTTAAGGGTCCGAGAATGGCCTCCTCCCAACCATAATATATTAGTCCCCCCCTAACGTAAGAAAGGGCCCAACACTAACTGCCCAGAAATCCCAGGTATGGGGGTAACCCCTTTCCTTAAAATAAATAGATTATGCCGGGAGATTTTTGGTATCTTTAATACCGCCAAAACAACCAGAAAAAACAACCTCCCTGGGCAATACTTTCCCTGCATGACGACGGCCAATAATCTTTATAAGGGTGGTTTTCGGCGGCTTCGGTAAATATAATATAAATAACTTTATAATATATATATTATATATAATAATATATATTATATATATAAAAAATATATATATAATATATTAGTATATATTATATTATATATTATATTATTATATATTATATATATTTATATATATAATAATATAATATAAGGCCGAGATGGTGGAAAAAATTTGGGGGAATTGGGAAATTTGGGGGAAAGTTTTTTGTATAAACAACGGTTTTTATGCGAGGGTTAATAGTTCGAGGATTTGGGAAAAGGACGGAGCAATATTTAAGCAAACCTTTTTTAATAAGGGTAAAGGGGGATAAGGGGTAAAACTGATATCATAGTGGTTGGTTTCTAATATTTTGAGTTGTTTGTTGGGAAATATATGCCTGGTAAAATTTTTAAGTCCGAAAGGCTGCCGGTTCGAATGGACTGAAAGGAAACTTTGGAATTTTTTTTAGGGTAAGAACAGGGTTGGGCGGGTTTAGAACAGTTTGGGTAGAGGGATGTGCGGGTGGAAATCAAATCTGTTACAAATTGGAACAATGGGATTGGGATAATTGAAGGGAAAAGGAGAAAATTAACTTGTAAATTTTTAGGGTATTTTTATGGATCCTGCAATTGGCGGTTAATAAGAATTTAATAGGTGAAGCCCTCTTTATTGGCAGGTGGGTTAGTGGGGATTCTGGGGTGTTTTAGTGTGTGTAAAGCCCTTCCTGAATGAATCAAAGTAAATTGTTAAAACCCAATGAAGCGTGGGGTGGTAAAGAAATAAATAAGAGTAGAAAGTGAAAATTAAAAAGTTTTAATAATTAAAAAAAATTGAGGAATGAGACAGGGATGTTATGTCTCCTTGCTTACAATAGAATCCAAATATGATAAAGGTTTTTTAAATGAAAAGAAAATTAGGGGGGTGACCAAAGGGGATAGTGGGGGTTTTAGTAATAATGGGGCGAATTGGAAAGAGAGTGGCAGGGGTCCCCATAAACTTTATTATAATGAGGAAATGATTTTGGTTTTTTGTTGGTGGCGCGAATTTTGGAAAGAAGTTTGAAGGGGAATTTGGGTGAAGAAAGAGTTTGGCCCAGGGTGGTTGTTTAAAAAGGAGGGGGTTTGGGGATTTAAAAAGTAGAAGAAGTAAAGGGTTAAATGGTGGGGTGGAGTGAGAACAGTCCCCTTCCGGTTGGGTGGAGTTAATGCTTTAGAATGGTGACAGCTGGAAACAAAGGTGACCTGAGAATAAATATTTAGGATATATATGGTTTGGATGAAAAGGGAACGGAAAGAGGCCCGATAAGTGTAGTTCAGAAATTTTTTTGGGGAATTGCAGGAGGTGGCCCTGGGTTGCAAATAAATTCCTTGGTGGGATGTTAAAGAAAGACTAATTCTTTTGATGGCCCACTAGGGGGTTTACGTCGAAAGGGTATTTTGTACCTGTGGTTAAAATGTATAGTAGTGAGACCTTATGGTTTATGGAATAAGAAAGTAAAATACGATTCTAAAGTAAGACAATGTTGGTTTAGATTGGACCCAATTCTTAGGGGCCGTTTTGTTTTAGGGTGTTGAAAGAAAGGAATTTGATAAAATGAAGGAATGAACGCTTTCAGTTTAAAGGAAGTTTGTTTTTTTATGGGTTGTGGAAAGATAAATGGAGCCCCCCCGTTTGAGAATGGTTTTTTTTGGTCAGAGGTAAAAGGAATGGGATAGTTTCGGTTGGTTTTTTAACCCGGAAATGTAATAGTTCCCGCTGATCGTTAATTTTGGGGAAAAAAACGACCTGGCCTGGGGAAAGACGAAAAAAAGTGATTTTGGAGTCAAAGCAAAAAGAACTGTTCTAAGGAGTGAAAATGTGGGAAGTTTTTGGCCAAGGGCGGTGGAGGAAAAAAGGTGTATAAAAGGAAAGTGGAATGGCAGGGTTTTTGGTGGAGGTTGTTTAATGGTTTTGTGGCCCCCACCTGGGGGCCAAGGGAAATGAAACACAAAATTGGGCCAAAGATTTGCCATAGTGATGGGGTCCGTTCCGGCGGTTCCCGTTGAAAAGCTCTAGGGGTTGGATTTTTTCTTTGAAACTGCGGGATAGCTTCTCCCAACTATCCACAAGAATGGGGCGGGTTAAAAAAAAGGCCCTTGGGCCTTTTTCGTCTTTTGCGTCAATTTCTTCTACATACTTTTTCTTGTTTTCTCCCGGTGCAAATGGTATTTGCATTTAAACCCCAAACCCCAGTTCTTTGGGGAAAAAAAGGTGGGTTTTTTTGAAAAAATGAAATGAATGATGAAATGAGATGAAAAAAGATGATTGATGATGATATTTATATATCTTTATAATTATATTTAATAATAAAATTATAATATATATTTAATTATATATTAATTAAAATATAATATTATTATATATATATATTAATTATATATATATATACTATATTATTATATAAAAATATAATTAATATATAATATATTTTTATATAAATATATATATAATTTAATATATATTATATATATATATTTATAATATAATATATTATATTTATATATATATTAATATAATAATAAATTAATATTATATTATATATATATATATATATATATATAAATAAATAATATATAATAGAATATATATATTAATAAATTATTAAAATTGGTCACACATTTATTATAAAAATGGAAATTTAATTAGGATTACATGGCTATGAGAGTAATCGTAAAGGAAACAGTTACATTAAACACAGGGAAATAAAAAAATATTGCAGCACGTTAAAAATATGGCCCCAAAAGTACCTTTGGGAAGTAGCAAGGCAAGTACCAAAGTCACAAAGGCATCCCAAAGTACATTATAAATAAAAGTACATCTGGTTTTTAGAACTGCAAAGGTAATACAATTAACAAGGTACAGTCCTTTCCAAAAAAATTTTGTTACTTTAGTGCAAAGATAAACAAGTAACAAGTAACTTGTTAACTGCATAAGAAGCTGAAAAAATAATATTAATATATATAATATTATTTATATTTAAATATTTATATATATTTAATATATATATATAATAATTATAATATTATATTATAATATATATTAATGGTTTTATAATATATATCATATATATAATAATATGGTAATATATATATCTGTAACTATTATTTTTAAATATAAATATTATATAATATATAAATAATAATTAATTTTAAAGTAATGTTGCCCTAAAATCTGTTTTGTTTTTACCGTATTCGTTAAAATGGAGCGGAAGAAATTTTTTTTTCAATTTTTTGTTTTTTACTTTGTTTTTTTGGTTTTTGCATCAATACTTTAAATGATCTCCTTTTAATCAAGTTTTATGGCGATATAAGATTCAAATGCAAACCATGGGAAAGGGACCAAACAGATTTTGTAATACGTTTTTTTTCTTCTTTTATATTTTTTAAAAACAGATTTACAGGTTTGGTAAAGCAATAGACCCAAAGCGGGGTTTCCCACTGTGGGGGTAACGCGTCCCACGGGGGGTTTTTCCGGCCATGCTGTTCCCCCGATTGGGGTACACGAAAAAATTGGGGGGTTAAAAAATTGGGCGGGGAAAACATCCGAAAAAACAATGGCCTTTTTAATTAAAAAAAGAATATTAAAAAAGAAAAAAAAATTAATAGAACTAATAGATTCTAATAATAATTAAATTAAGGAAATTAAATTATTTGAAATTTAAATATATACAATATAATATATATATATATATATATATAATTAATAATATATATATAAATATAATATAATTATATTTAATATATATATAAAGTATATATATATATTATATATTAAATTTATAATATATATATAATATTATATATATATATTAATGTTATATTATAATATATAATATAATATATATATTAATATATATTAATATATATATATATAATTATTATATATATATTATATATATAATATAAATATATATATAATATATATAATTAATTTATATAATTATATATTATAAAATAATAATAATAATATATATATATATATTAATGCCATTCCAAAGGTATTTCTGCGAAAAAAATATTGCCCTTTGGAAATAATTGGCTGGTGGTGTTCACAGATGGGGTGGGGGAAAATCAATGTCTGGGCTTGGTTTTTAATTACCAAGGCTTACGCGGTCCCGTAATCAAAAGAAAGATTTCCCAAAAACTTGGAAAATTAATTTTGCTTTTAATTTCACAAACAAAAAATCTAGTTGATTCAAACGCCTGCCAGCCCCTTTCCAATTGAAGAAAGTTTGCTTTTTTGGAATAATTCAGTCCCCATAAATTGGGTTTTAATTTTAAATCCAAAGGATTAGCACTTCAAAACAAAATTCAAGAAACTAATTAAACCTTTTGTTTGTAAAGAAGAATTTGGGACCAGATTTCATTAAATCACATTTACTTTTTTTTCCACAACAGAAGTAAGATGGCTTTTTTTCCCCAAGAAGGAAAGGTGCTTTAAAACAAGTTTTGGTTTTGAATTGGGAACATGGAAAGTTTCATTTTTTTTTTTGAAGGGCCATCCATTTTTAAGTTGGGGTTCTTTAAAATTCCCCCCCAAGAATTCCATGGCTTTTTTCCCCCCCAAAAGCTGGGCCCTACTTTTCCTGAAATTATTTTTTTGGGGAATAAAATAATACTTTAACTTGGTTTACGGATTCATAAATTACTTTTAAAATATTGTGACATTTTTTTAATATGATAGGAAAAATTGAGACGTTTTTTTATTCTTAACTTTTGCATCTTTTTTTTTAAAAGAAACAAAAGGTTTTTTCTATCTTTTTCGAAACTTTTCATTTTTTTCCTTAAATCTGAGAAAGGGTTGAAATATCAACTGAAACCTAAAAATAACTTAAATAAAGCTTTTTCAAACCTTAAAAAAAACTTTAAAATGTTTCAAATTTTAGACGTATTTTTTTCACAAGCCGTGAAGTGATATTACATTATCCTCTTTTTCCAATCCTTTCAGAGATTTATTATTTGAACAGGCTGAAAAATTTAATCAAAAGCTGTTTGAAAAAGAAAAAAATTGTTTGACCTTTTTCAAAACGGATTTCTTCTTAAAAATCTGGAATTCAAAAAAAGAAATTCCCGAGTTTTCTTTGGGGGCCCTGACCAGTTGGGAAAGATAAGATTGCCAAAAAACATAATTTGAAAAGCCAAATAAAATATTTTTGTAACTGCCATTTACGAGGGTCATAGCGTCATAGTGCGAACATCTTGTTTTCATGTTAATGTGAATAGAAGTTAAATTTAAAAAGTTTTTTCACAGAGAGTCCACGATCCTCCTAAAAGGGTTTGTAAATATTTGTCCGTCCATTTGGGGAAAACCGATTTTAAAAAGAAAACTCTGTTTTTTAATGAAGCAATCACAGGATCCCCATCCACATTGAAATTTAATTAAACATTTGTTGGTTTCTTTGAACGCTTTGCATGTTCAAGATGAACCGACCCATTGGGGAATTTATAAATCAAAACAAGCAAGGTAAATTGTGGGGTTTTTTAAAATTATATATATTAATATATAATTATATATATATTTAATATTTATAATATATATATATTATAATAACATAGATAGCATGAATAATTTATATAAATATATAAATATATAATATTTATATATTAAATTATTATATTTATTATATTATCTACACAATTAATTAAATATAATAATTATAATATATAATATATATATTAAAAATAAATTATAAATGATACTATAAATCCCTGTAAAATAAATAGTATTGATAAAAGCTATTATTATAATTATTTATATAATTTAATATATATAATATATATATTATATAATTTTATAATATATATATATAAATATATATATAAATATATAATATATTATATATATATATATATATTATAATATAATTAATATAATATATATAATATATAATCTATGTATATATATAATAATTATATTATATATAATATATATTATATTATTAAATATATATAAATATATATATATATATATATATATTAAAATAAAAGTACTGCATTTATGATTAAAATATATCTAATACATAGAACAATATATTTTATTAAAAATTAAATAGTAATAATTTATATATGGTTTATACATATATATTTATATAAATATTATATATTATATAAATATTATTATTAATATTATATATATATTATATAATATTAATAATATATTATTATAAATAATAATTATATATATTATTTATTTAATAATAAATATAATAATATATATATTATATATTATTAATAATATTATATATAATTATATAATATTATAATATATATATATATAATATAATATTATAATATATATTTATATATATATTTATCAATATGTATATATGAAATTAAAAACGAAACAGAAAAGTTAAAGAATATTAACTGCCCCCTTTCTCTGGGATTGAAAACACGCAGGTTTGCCCGCGGTTGAAAGGGAAAATATGCCCGCCCGCTTTAACAACTGAGCTATCTCCCCAACCCAAAAAAAGGTTGGATTAAAGAACAGTTTAATAAAGAACCCGAGTTTCCCGTCCCCAAGGGCGAACATCCATCAGTGTGGTCCCCAGCCCTGTCTATTACTTCGTTTTCCCCCTTTTAAAATAATTTTTAGATGCCTTAAAATATTTGCATAATAAGATCGCAAAAATTAAAGATTTTTTAAGAAATTGTTTAAAGGAAAGAACAAATAATATCGAGGAAAGGTTAAAAGATTAACTTTGCCCTTTCCCCTCTGGGGAATTGAAACACCGCCAGTTTGCGCGTGAGGACAGATATGCCCCCCCCCGGCGCTTAATACAAACTGAAAGCTAAGTCCCCTCAAACCCCAAAAAAGTTTGGATTTCCAAGAAAACAGTTTATTAAAGCACGAGGTTTTCCCCGTCAAAGGCGGAAACAATCAGACCTGTCCCAAGCTGGTTCCCCCTATTCTCTTCGGTTTTTTCCTTTATTTTTTTAGAATTTTAAATATATGCCAAAATAACGCAAATTTGAAACAGTTAAAGGAAAGAACATAAAATTAAGGGGAAGGTAAAGAATTTAACTTGCCCTCTTGGGAAAATTTGGCCCACCGCATGGTTTTCTTTTTCTTTAACTTTCCTTAATCCTTAATTGCCCCGATTAAAATTATGCGCAATATTTAACATTCTAAAAAATATAAAGAAGAGAAAATAAGAACAGGCTGGAAAGAAACTGGTGGGAATGGTCCCGCCCATGAAAAGGGAACTCGGTTGCCTTTTTAATAACTGTTCTTGAAATCACTTTTTTTTTTACGTTTTTTGGAGGATAGCTTCAGTTTTGTTAATAGCCGCCCGGGCATATAGTTTCCTTTTTCTTTTAAAGCATCTTATCTAATTGGCGATTAATATGCAAATTATTTAAACATCTATAAAATAATAAATAAAATTATATATATATATATTAAATTTACATATATTATTAAATATTTATATTTATATAATATTATATATTATATATTATTAATAATATATAATATAATAATATATATATAATTATATTAATATATATAATAATATATATATTTATACTAGGGAATGGAAGCCCCGGGTACAAATATTTTTCCCCCCGATAAAAGGGCCGCTTCAGAAAATCTTCTCCCTCCCTAGTATAATTATATATAATATATTATTATATATATTATTATATTAAATATATATAATATAATTTATATATATATATATAGTATAATATAATAAATATATTGGGATGATACATTTGATCATAAGTTGTAATAAAAACCATTATGAAAGGGGTTTACGGAAGGGAAAAAAAAAGTTTTTGCAACCCGTTGGCAATAAAGAAACCCCAAGGGGAATTTCTTGTTTTTTTGACCAATCCAAGGGATTCATGGTAAATATTGCAAGAATTCCCGAGAAGATAATAATTTCTCTCGGTTTTAGAGTGTTTTAAAATTCTAACAAAAATTTTCTCTCCGATTCTCTTCATCAACCTACACCTTTACCAGCGACAAATCTACTAATATTGTTTAATGATAATAATTAAATAAATATATATATAAGTTATAATTATAATAATATTAATATTTTATATTTAATATATATAAAATAATATATATATATAATAAATTATAATATATATAATAATATATATATTATATTATATATTAAATTTTATTATAATAATTTACATAATTATATATTATATTAAATAATTTAATATATATAATTATTAAATGTCATATAATATTTATAATTATAACATATTTATAATATTAAATATATATTATGTAGATATATAGATGACATAAAATATATTATAAATGAAAAATAAGAAAAATAAATAAAAATATATCTTAAATCATATATTAATATATATTTATATAATTATATATAATTATAAAATATAATATTAATTACAATATTATATAATTAAACTGATAAAATTAATATGATGTTTCATATAATAGAAATATGTTTAAATATATATATTTTTTTATGATAAAAATTTAAAAATAATGGTAAAAAATTAAATAAATTAGAAAAAAAACCGTATGAATAAATAAATGCAAATAAATTAAAAAATTTATGAGAAAAACATAAGTGTTTAACCAAAATCAATTTAACAAAAAATTAAAATAATTATAAGAATAAATAAGTAAAATACATAATAAAACTAAATAATAATAAATAGTTTTTAATGTACTAAAGCATTATATAACATATTATTATATATTATATAATATATTATATATATTTATAATTATTATTTAATATAATATATATATATATATATATATTATTATTTATTATATATATTTATATTATTTATATAATATATATAAATAATAATTTATATATATAAATAAATTCTATATATATTTATATATATATATTAATATATATATACTATATATAATATATATATATAAATTATATATATATAATTAAATAATATAATTATATAATATAATAATTATATTATAAATTATATATTATATATTAATATATATATATGAATATATATTTATAAATATATATAATAATATATATAAATATAAATATTTATATATTAATAGTGATTGGGACGATTTAAATCGGAATCCGGCTTTTTTGGGTTTTTTTTTCAGGATCGGGAATCGGCAAAAACTTGGTTATCCGTTTTTTCCTTTGAACCGATTTTCTTTGATATAAATCTCGAAAATATTTTTTAATTCGATTTTAAATGATATTTTCCCCAAATACAATTTTTTCTACAAAGCTCTTCTAGTCTATTTTTTTTAATTTCCAAGTTATTACATAAGCTTTTGTAATAAAAATATTATCTCAAAGGTACCGAGGTAAAAATTACCAACGCTTTTTGGCAATTTTTTTAGTTTTTTTTTCTTCTTAAAATTAATTAAAACGTCAATAAGATATGGGGATGAAATTGGGAGAAATTGGGGGGAGTTTTTTAAAGGGGGGTTATAATATATTTTGTACAAAAATCACCTTAAGCTGCCAAACTGGTTGGGGGCCCCCCTCCTTGGTGAGAAGTTTTTTTGTTGGGTAAGAATTACCAACGTGGGTTTTTCCGTTTTATGCTTTTATTTTTTTGGTGGTATTTGAACCAAACGTGTAAACGGGTTTATGCTTTTTCCTCTGTTTAGGTATATGATTACGACGGATCCCTTTTATGTTTCCTTTTTAGTGGTAGTGCCAAGTTTTTTTTACTGGTTTTTTTCGAAGCACCCGGGTGGGCGGTGCGGTTGGCGTGGGTGCGCTTAAATTTTGAAATGCGTACGGTGGCGGTACGGCTGCCGGGTGGCCTAAACAATATTTTTAGTGACCCGGTTGAGGTTTGGGCGCCCCGCATCGAAATCATAGAGGGTGGCGGTGGGGACGGGGGGCCCAAAAAATAATTTTGAAGGTGGCGGTGCGGTGGGTGTGGGCTTTATTCCCTAAAGTGAGGTTTTGTGTGGGGAAAAAAAAATATTTTTTTTGAGGTTGCGGGTGGGCGTGGGGGAAGCTTTACTCTAGTGCTTTTTGGCCGGATGCTTGGGGTCAGCCAACTAACTTCTTATGCCGTTGCGGGGTGGCCCAAATTTCCGGTTTTGCTCAAGCCACCTAATATATAATATTATAAATATATTATTTTATTATATTATATAATTATATAAATAATATATAAATAATATATACTATATTAAAATAAATATATAAAATAATATATAATAACATATATATATTATTAAATAATAAATAATATAAAATTGTTGGGTTGTTTGGGTTGGTGGGGGTTGTGGGTGGGTGTGGAAAGGTCAATTTTAGATGGAAAAAATTCTTCTTTTTTTGAAACGACTGATAGTATCTTGGATTGAAGGCAATAGGAGAAGATACTTTCTTACTAGAGGTTGGGATGGGAATTTGGGGTTTTTCGTAAAAATAAGCCGGAAATGTTTTTTTGAAATCAATTGAATATGAACAAGAGGAAAAGAAAGTTTAAGTTTCTTTACTCAAGAAAATTAAAAATATGGTTTGAGAAATTGTGAAAAACCGATTAAGATGTGCAAAGTACTGTCGTCACTTTCATAGGTTTTGCCTTAAGTTCCCTGCAATCCTTCAAAATGAAAAAAAAAAATGTGTTCACCCGGACTGGCCCCTTATTAAGGGAAAATCTTCAAATTCTTAAAAAACTAATTTCAAAATCCTGTAAAAACTCCCCAACCTTTGGGTGGTCCCCTCTTCAACTTTCAAGTTTTTGCAACTAAGAACATTAAGCCAAAAACACAACCTTTTCGTCTATCTACTTTCCATCAAACACTAACCAGTGTTTTTTTTTGCTACCCTCTAAATGGCACATATACTCAACCACCATGAAAACACAGAACCGATGGTGCCTCCCCCCGACATCAAGTTTTTCCCACCGAGGAAAATTTTTAGTTTGTGATATATTGGGGGCACCTTTTTTTCAGGGAACAATGGGGAAGAGAGATTGTTATTCAATTTTTTTGCTTTAAGAAAATCTCCCGATTTTTTAAATTATTAGCTATTCCCCCACGAAAAGAGCTGTTACGGTGTCTCGTAAGAATAATTTCCCTTTCTGTCAAATCTTTTTTTTGGGAAAAAAACCTTATACAATGCACCTCAAAAATAAAATGTGCCCCTTGGGTGAAAATATACCTTAAGATTGGAAAACAATCTAATTGGCCCTCAAAGGGAAAAGGGTTGTCTTCTTTGGGATTTTACAATGCGCAATTAAGCCCCTGGAAATATGGGCCATAAAGCCCCTGATATGTTTAATGGTTGGATCCCAAAATCTTCCCTATCTGTTTTTTTTTTGAATGCAAAATGCCCCCCCCTTTAAATTTTAGGCAAGCCCACAAAAACCCAAACCAAAGTTGGGGGTTTGTCTTTTAAGGCCCGGATTTTTGGTAAGCCTGGAAAAACTTATTTCTCCCTATAACACAATTCCAAGGAAAATGTGACCAGGTGAATAATTTGTTTCACTTCAAAAGAATTACGACAGGGTAAAAGAGAAGACCAAATATACTAAAATATAAATATATAAATATTTATTATATATAATATATATAATATATAATAAAATATTAATATATAATAATATATAAAATAATAATATATTATATTAATTATATATAAATATTAATTATTATAATAACTAAATGGTTTTACATTTTTGCCCAATATGTACGATTAAATACAAACACGCGTTTTTTTTATAAAAAAAAAATTTAGATATATCAATTTCAATACCTATGCATTTTCTTTGAAAGCCAAACTAAGTTCCCTTAAATTTGCGCGAAATGGTTGGAAAATGGAAAAATAAATCGATTTGAACTTCCCCCCCCCTAGCAATAACATTTTTTTGATTTATTTGTCAAGAAAATTTTTTAATATTTAGAGTTTTGAAAAAATTTTCCGAATTTTGGTATATTAATTAAAAAATTATGGAAACTGGTTCTTTTTTTGGGGGTTTTCTTTAAAAAAAAGTAAACATTTGTTGGGGGTTTTTTTTTAATAAAAGGTTTTTAAAAAAAATATTTTTTTTGCAATTGAAGGTTTTGGTCCCTCCATGTCCCCATTCTCCCTTTTGGAAGATTGATGCATCCAACTAATAATAACAATAACTAGGTTTTATCCAAAATAAAGGGTTTAATAGGTTAAAATAAAGGCCCCGTGAAAAATTTTGGGGACCAACGTGGTAAACAACTATGGTATTTTTAAAGGAAGGTGGGTACCTTGAAAAAAAAAGGGGCAAAGGGGGGGGGTTTTATTAAAGAAAAAACTGGAATTTGAAAGCCCTATCCGCATCTTTTTTCGTAGATGCTTTTAAGAATATTCAATAATTAAAAGAATTTTTCCCAGACAG
The DNA here is from genome assembly GCA_015478945.1 of Trachelipus rathkii. Taxonomy (NCBI): domain Eukaryota; kingdom Metazoa; phylum Arthropoda; class Malacostraca; order Isopoda; family Trachelipodidae; genus Trachelipus; species Trachelipus rathkii. Next base: position 26,051 of record JABUQX010055940.1, read on the forward strand.
TCCCCCACGGTTGGAGGCCCAAGTCCAATTTTGGGCAGTGGGTTTTTTTTTCCGGTTAGTCCATCGTATTGTATATGGTTTTTTGGGAACAATTTAAATTACCATGACCCCGGTAAGTTGGCGCAAATTTTTGTTTTTTATAATATACCTTTTATAACAATAAATTAATTAATTTCTAATTAATATTTATTTGCAAAATTAATGTATAAATTCATACAGCTTCAATTAATTAACAAGCTTACAGGCAAAAATTTATATTTAAACCTGCCTTCCACTTAAACGAGTTTCCCACAAATGGGTAAATATATTGGTTTAAAAACATATTTAATAAACATGACTAACGAAACACTGCCAAAAATGGACTGCCTTTCACCGGGTACTGTCCTGAAAATCTTAATATGAAAAAATATCTTAAGCTTTCGTAAAGAATTGCCGAAGGCTCATCAGTTTTTTTTTTCTTTAATTACCCTGCTTAGGTAACAACTCTTTAAAAATCCAACATAGTTGGTTACACGTTGGGTTCCCCCCCAAGATTTTTTCCCACGGCTTTAAAACTTTAACCCTTATTTAAATCCTTTTAATTTGAAATTAAATAAAAATATTTTACAAAGTTTTAAATATAGTTTTTGATTAATATTTTATAAAAAGCCACATCATATCTTCTCACCTTTTCATCAAACATTTTTTTTTTTTAAAACTTTTAAAAAAAGGAAAAGGTATCTTTTTTTTTTAAAGAACTCGAATAAAAAATCACTCATATTTTTTTCTAAGAAAATTTAAATAAAAAAAATCAAGTACTTCTTGATTTTGATCGTCAACATTAATTAATGCATAAACCAAAAACATGGTGGGTAGAAATCATCCCCCGATATTTCCCCATCACATCGCCACGTTTTTTAAAGACCTTCCCTATGGGGCTTCAAAAGAAATTGAAATGAAGTGGAAGCTAAAATTTTTTTTTTTTTTTAATACAAAAATGAATATTTTCCTATCCTACATATATGCCAAATAATGTACATTTTGGGCGGTAATATAAATTAAATAAATAAATTTATATTATATATAATAATATATATATATAATAATTATAATATTATATATATTTATACAATATATATAATATTATATATATAATTATATTATTTTTCATGTAAATTTAATTGATTTCCTGCACTTCCTTTTCTGTACTTCCCGAAACCGAAAAAAATGTTATCACCTGTCAACTTCTTTTTTCCCTGAATTGGGTGGTTATAGAGAAAATAAAGTTTCCTTTCATTACCAAACTTTCGGCCTAAAGAACCCCACTTGGGTGGGTTTTTTTTTTGGTGGTGGCTTTGCCTAAAAAAAGGCAATTTTTGGCATTCCAACATATAGGCAAATCGTGATTCATTTTTAAACAGCTTTAATGCCAATAAATTTCGCCAGGCCCTTTAATTGGCAATGTCCAGTCCCCAAAAGAGACACTTTTTTTCCCTGAGGCCCATAGATTGTTTTTTCAATCTAAACAGTTTATAAATTTTACAGGCAACAAAAATAGGCTTGGTTGAGGTGGGGGCAGTTTGGGTTTTTTATTAAGTCTTTTTTCCCAAAAAGATGAAAACATGAAAAGAATTTTAATTCTTACGAGACAACGTACAGCTTCTCGTGGAAAGCTTATCAAAATTAAAATTCGGGATTTTTTTTTTCCTAAGCAAAAGAAAATTTGAAACCATCTTTTCTCTCCCAAATTGGCTGCCCCCTGAAAAAAGGTTGCCCAATTTTATCAACTAAATTCTCGGTGGGAAAAACTGATTGTCGGGAGCATCATGGTGGGGGGTGGGGTTTTTTTTAAATGGGGGTGGGGTGAGTAAATATGTGCTATTTAAAAGAAGGTTAGAACACTGGTTAAAGTGGCGGTTGAAATTGAAAGTAAAGAATAGACCAAAAGGTTGGTTGTTTTTCCTAATGTCGTAAAGTTGACCAAACTTGAAGTTTTGAAAAAGGAAGGGAACAAGGTTGGAAGTTGATCAGATTTGAATTAGTTTTCAAGATTTTCCGAATTTAGGGTTGTTTCCTGATAAGAAGTCGACACAACATTTTTTTTCATTTTGAAGGGAAGTTTGGTGTTGTACTGCAATAATATGGCTTTTAAGCTTGCACAATCTTGTTAAGGCCAACAATCCTCAACCAGAAGTATCTCGTCATATCTTTCTTGGACAAAAACACTTAACTTATAATATTTTTCCCTTTTGTTTTTCCAAATAAAATCATATTTCAAAAACAAAAAATCACTATTTTTTTACTAAAAAAAAACCATCACTCTCTACAGAGTCCCCCAATATTTCCCACGACATCTCACTTTTACACTGTCGAGGATTCCAAAAAGAAATTCCTCAATATTGAATTAGACAACACAACACACAACACAACACTATATATTATAAAATATATAATATTAATATAAAATATAATAATCTAATATATAATATATTATAATTATATATAAATTATTTAATTAAAAATATTATATAATATATATATTTATATAATATATATGTTATTTATAAGTTTGGGCTTTTTGAGCAACCGGAAATTTGGCAACCCGCACCGAAATTGATAAAATGCCCTGACCCAACGCATCCGCCAAAAAAGCAACTAGAAGTAAAGCCTTCCCCCAAGCCACGCACTCAAAAAATATTTTTTTTTGTCCACGCGCCAACTCACTAAGAATAAAGCCAAACCACGGCACCGCCACCTCAAAAAAAAAAATTCATTTATTGCCCCCCGCAACGCACCTTTTATGTTTTTCGAATGGCGCAACCTTTTCAAGGGTCCCCCCACTAAATTAATGTTTTGGGCACCGCAAAACCGTACATGCACCGGTTACGTCATCAAAATTAAGCGGGCACCCAGCACCGGCACCGGCAAACCCGTGGCCTTCGAAAACGTATTATAACTGCAAACTAACAACTAACAGACAATAAAGGTAATCCGCGGTAAATAAATAAACCACAAGAGGAAAGCTAACGGTAACACGTTTGGCATAATATTCTACAAAAAAATTAAAAAGCCAATAACGGAAAAAACAGTTTTGTAAAATTCCTACACAAACTCCTTTCACCACGGAAAAGGCCACAAGTGCGCGCTAAGGTTGGGATTGTTCTATGTGACAGAAATATCATATTACCTTAATCCCCCAATTTTCTTCCCCAATTTTAATCCCATATCTTTTCATGAACCGTAATAAATTTTTTTTAAGAAAAAAGAAAAAAAACTAAAATTTTGCCACATACTCCAAGATTTTTATTACCCTCCGGTTTACTGAGCAGGGGTTTTTTTTAAAATAGAAAATTAAGGGAACAGAACTGAATTAAAAAAATCCTATGGAAGACCTTTCGAAAATATTGGTTTAATTTTGAAAAAAAAATCAATAAAGATGAATAAAATAAATTTATTCCAGAATTGTAAAAAAATATAAAGAATCGTCAAAAAGAAACCGGTACAGATTTTGGCCCACGACTTTCCGGATTCTCTGAAAAACAGCCCGATCCCGGAAATTAAATCGTCCCATCAATTAATATAAATAATATATATTATAAATATATATATATAATTATATATATATTATTTATATTATAATATATATATTATATTAATTATATATTTAAATATAAATTATACTAATTATAATTTATATATATATAATTATATATATTAATATATATATAATATATTTTAATATTTTTATATATATATATATATATATATATAATTTAAATATATTTATATATATTTATATATAATTATAATATATATAAGTATATATAGACCACAAAAATGTATATGGAAAATATCTCAGAATAAAAAGAATATTTATAATAATTATTATTATATATAATATATATAAATTTGAATAGATGTATATTATTTATTGAACACCAACTATTTTCCTAAACTTATTATATTTATTAAATTATTATTATTATTCAATTATTAATTATTTATATTAATATGTTATCATATGGTCATAAATTTATTATTATCGTATACCTTGAACACTTTTATTTTTTTTTATTCCTCAAACTCTCTCATTTTTTGTCCAATTTTTTTTATTTTAACTACGAACGGCCAATTTTTTTATAACCAAATATTATTTATTTTTTACAAGTATTAAATTGTTTGACTTTGTAATCAATTAAATTAGAAATTTTTAAGCTTATATAATAGTAAATAAAATATATTTATGAAATTATAATAAATTTATTATTCGTATAATTTTATATATATATAATATCTATTAAAATAATAAAATATTATAATATGTATATTAATAATATCATATAATATTTTATTTTTATTTTCATACCTGAAGTTCAAACATACATAACATAATATAAATTTATATATATATATATATATATTTATATATTAATATATATATATAATTAAATAATATATAATATATAATTTTATATTATAAATATCATATTTATATTACTATATATTATATTAATAAATTTTTATGTATATATATAAATATAGTATATAATATATTATATAATTATTATAGTATATATATATTAGTATATAAATATAAATACATATAATTAATTTTATTATATAATATATTTATATTAAAATTAATATTAATAATATTATATAATAATTTATATTTATAATATATATTTAAATTCAATTATTAATCTTTTTTGTTTTTTTTGTTTGTTTGTTTGGTGGGTTTTTGTTTGTCTTCTTTGTTGGTGGGGAAGCTTTATGGCAGGTTTTATTTTTGGGGTTTAGAAATTTTTACATCTACGGAGAGAATTAAATATCCTTCTCCGAATTCTGCCAATAGTTAAGAACCAATGATCCTTGATTGGTTCAAAGAAATCCCTTTGGGTCTATGCCAGCCGGTTTGCAAACCTTTTCCCTTTCCTTTTCCCCCTCTGGTTTCCTCCGATCACCTTTTATTTTAACGAGTAAACCTTCCAATGCACAACACAAATTAAATATATATATAGTATATATATATATTTAATATTATATATAATTAATATATTATATTATATTTAA
>JABUQX010055941.1:5000-10000 GCA_015478945.1 Trachelipus rathkii
TAATACATAATAATAATTAATAATATAATAATAATATTAATAATAATAATAATAATAATAGATAATAATATAATAATAGTAATAATAATAATTAATAATAAATAATATTAATAAAATAATAATAATAATAATAATAATAATATTATTATTATTATTATTATTATTATATATTATTTTTATTATCAATTATATAATAATACATAATAATAATAAAAATAATAATAATAATAATGCAATAATAATATTAATAATAATAATAAAATTAATAATAATAATAATATTAATAATATAAAATAAATTAATAATAATTAATAAAATAATAGATAATAATAATGAATAATAATAATTAATTATAATAATAGATAATAATAATAATTAATAATAATAATAATAATAATAAAAATAATAATAATAAATAATAATAATATATAATACTATTAATATTATCATTATTAATAATAATTAATAAAATATAATAAAATAATAATAATAATAATTAATATAATAATAATAATATAATAATAATAATAAATTAATAATAATTATAATAAGATTAAGTATTATTATATAATAATAATTAATAAAATAATAATAATTATTAATAATAATAATAATAATAATAATAATAATAATAATAATAATAATAATAATAATAATAATAATAATAATAATAATATAATACAATAAGAATAGTAGGAAATGGAAGAAAAACGGAACAGTAATAATAATTTCAATTGCCGATTCAATTACGTTTTATTCAGTTAAAAATATATGGTTGAATTTTTTTCCAAATTTCATTTATCAGAAAGAACTTCACGGGCAGCCGGAGCAACTCATAGTGAAAAAGTAGTCAAAAGTTGCCACTTTTTCTACAATTAGCTATGCTTCAGTGAAAGGTAGGTATTTTTTTCGTGACTTTAGTTATTTTTTGATCTACGTAGCGACCTTTGGGAGATTTTGGTGATCATTCATGAGCAATTTTCTCACACGTAGTTACTTTTGAGTAAACAGTTTTTACTTTCCCTATTTTACACTATTTCATAAATACAAATTCCCCCTGAGGTTTGAGATTTCAAATTTGGGGTATTGAGGGTGGGAAAACTAGTTTGAATGTTTTAAATCTTAATAGGGAGTTTACTCCCAAAACTGTGATTCTAATCACCTTTAAGGGGTTTAGAAATGTCAAATGTCACTCCTTTCATTCCCAACTGATCCACGGTCTTTCATATGGGAATTTTGAGTCTTGGAACCTCAAATTGGGGTGTTGGGTGACTCCAAAACCCTTTCAGATTTACGGGCTCTGAGATCCAAATCCTTCTCCGTGTTGACGGCCGACATATCCGCAATCTTCGACTAACCTCTCTGCTGTGACTATTTGGGTTTGGAAAGAAGCATCAGAAACCTTTGCGATTTCTTTTAACCGATCATCACTACATATGGCGTCACCAGCTCACACTCTCACCAATCATTGGCTTACTCCGTATTTATGTCACTAAATTTAATATTAGAAAACGACAACAAAAATAACCATGCAGTCTTTCATAAATCATTGTAGGTGCTAAATATTTCATTCGATTTCATTTTAAAATGAAAATAATTTTATATGTTCCAAGAAACAATTTCTTTGTATATATAAGGTATAGAAAGCAGCTTTAAATATTCTGAATTTATTTTGTTGAAAACTTCATTGGTTTTCGTCCATGATTCTCAAAAGTTAATATGGCTTTTGTTTTTTGTAGTTACTATTCCAATAAATATATGAGTACAATTTTAATATCATCTACTTGGAAAGTGGAAAAGCATTCACCCAACAATGTGAGAGACTCGGGTTCGAAACTGGTCGAAACTGGTCTGGTAAGTTATTCTCTCTTTAGGTTTATCTTCTTCCTACTCAGATGTAAAGTGAGTGCACCTCCTTCCTTGAATAAGGCACTACCTGTAAAAAAAAAATTAATAATCATTACTTTTTATGATAATAATATATTATTTAATTTCTTTTTTATAATAATAATCATTAATATTTTATAATATTAAATTATAATATTCGGATTTGCTGTGTTACTTCAAAAGCACAATTTATCATATATCAGAACCCATATTAGGCTCACATGATTTTGTTAGATATGAACCTAGAGGATTATCCCTAATGACCATTGTTTCTGATTACAGGATTATCCATAATGACCATTATTTCTGGTTAGAGGATTATTCCTAATGACATTGTTTCTGGTTACAGGATTATCCCTAATGACAAATGTTTCTGATTAGAGGATTGTCCCTAATGATCATTGTTTCTGATTACAGAATTATCCCTAATGACCATTGTTTCTGGTTACAGGATTATTCGCAATGAACATTGTTTCTGGTTACCGATTATTCCAATGAAGCATATTTCTGTAAATATAAATTTATTAGCCTATTCGATATCACTGCTTAAATCTGACAAGTTAAAAGGTTATCCCTACAATCACCCTCTTTTTGATTAAAAATGAAGACCTTAGGATTATCCATAATGAGCCATTTAATTTTCAATAGATAAGAACCTAGAGGATTACTGATAATGATCACTTAATTTTGATAAAATATGTATCTGAAGGATTATCCATAATGACCATTTAATTTTCACAAAATTTCACTTATAGTTATCCCATTTATTTTATTGAGTTATTGAGCGTTTAGGGAAGATATTTGCTGGGTATTTGGAGAAAGAGTGCGATCGAAGGACTAAGATTGGATTGGTTATAGAACAAGTGCGTTTAGAAGTGTTAGAGATGTGCGGATCAAATCTATTACAATATTAAAACAAGATGATGAGAAAAGTGAGAGATAAGAAAATAAATTGTATTTAGGTTTTATGGGATTTGCAACATGTATGATAAGATTAATAGGAAGCTCTTGGAAGTAATGTTAGTGTATGTATTAGGTGTTGGGTGCGTAGGCTTCTGAGAGGATCAAAAAGTATATATGAAGATAGTGAAGCGTGTGTAAGAATATATGGAGTCGGAGGTGATTGGCTTAATATTAAATGCGGAGTGAGGCAGGGATGTGTTATGCCTCCTTGGGTAAATTCAATTAGTATATAGATTGGATTATGAAAGAATTAGGGGTGTCAGGATATGTTTAGAATGATGGAGAATGGAAAGTATGAGGTGCCCACCTTTAAAACTGATGAATTGGTTTGGTGTGACGAATCTGAGAAGAGAGTGAGAGGATTGTAGAGGAGATTGGCAGGGGATATAACAAGGAGAGGTTTGAAAGTAAACGTAGATAAGAGTAAGGTATTGTTTGTGATGAGAAACAGTCCTCGGTTTGAAGCTATGTTAGATGGTGAGCAGCTGGAATAAGTATCAGAGTTCAAAGGTAGAGAGATTTGGCAGGGTGTGTAAAAGGAGAGGTTTGAAAGTAAACGTAGATAAGAGTAAGCATTATGGTTGTGGTGAGACAGCCTCGGTTGAAGTTTATGCTAGATGTGTGTAGCAGCGGTAATAGTAATCAGGTTTTAATATTTAAAGATATAATGTTGGATTGGAAAGGGAACGGATGATGCAGAGTTATTAGGGTAGTCTTGAATGGCTAGAAGTGTTGGTGAATTTAAATCCAATGGGGTATGTAAAGAACTAAGTCTTGAGTGCCTCAAAGGTCTTACTATGGGTATGCTTGTACCTGTGTTAAGATAGTAGCTGAGACTATGTCTGCGAAATAAGAGTATAGATCAAAGGTATAATGTGTTCAGATGGACAATCTATCTGGCGTGGTTGGTCCGAAAAGAAAAATGATAAAATGGGATGAACGTATTAGAATGTTTTGAGATCGTATAAAGGGTAAATTAAGATATAATGAAAAGACTTGAGAGGTTAGTTCATGTTGAAATACATGGATGATTAGTGTCGGTTGGTAAGTGGATGTATGGTGGTGAGGTGCTGAAATCAATTTCAGATAGAAGACCAAGAAAAAAGTAGATTTGATCAAGTAAAGGAATGCTGAGGAGAGAAATGTGAGTTGCAGAGGCAGAGAAGAAAGGTGCATAATAGGATTAGAATGGCGGCGTTTTGTGTGGGGATATGGTTGTGGCCCACCTGGGCCAAGGGATGAACCAACATTGACGAGAGACCATAGTGAGGGTCCGCTGCGGTTCCGTGAAGCTCTAGGTTGAATTTTTGACTGCGACTAGTTCTCACTAAAAGGTATAAAGGGGGCGGTAAGCCTGGGATTTCTTTTATATTTGCGTCATATTCTTCTACTACTTTTTTGTTTTCGGTGTATGTTACGAAGGTGGGTGATGATGATGATGATGATGATGATGATGATGATGATGATGATGATGATGATGATGATGATGATGATGATTATTATCCCTAATGACCACGTAGTTTTGATCAGATATGAACCTACAATGCTATCCCTAATGACTTCTTAATTTTGTTAAAATATATATCCTTCAGATTACCCGTAATGACTAATAGTTTTAATAAAATGGCCACCTAAATTTGTTATACATAATATTCAATCCTATCGTTTGTAATTTATCCCTAAAAACTGTAACTGCTAATCCTTTATAAAATTTTTGAAATCCTAAATCCAATAAATTGAAATTTTCGCGAACAAATTACACCTGCCCAATATTGTATTAATTAATATTATTATTTAGGACCTTGTTATTTTTCCAAAATTGTTTAAGAATAGTTTTAAAACACTTTGTGAAAGGATTCAATAAGACCCCTTAATGACCTTAATGACCTTAATGACCTTTATGTTATTATTATAATTATTATAATTATTATTATTATTATTATTATTATTATTATTATATTATTATTATTATTATATATTATTATATTATATTATTTATTACCTAGAATTTCAACAATCAGCCTTGATTTTTAAAAAAGCTTCTTGATTTCACTTCCAGGTTGCTAAATATTCTATTTTTGAACATTATTAATTTTACATTAAATAATTTTTGAAAATAATTTACAACAGAAGTAGAAGACATATTTACA
>JABUQX010055941.1:17500-48282 GCA_015478945.1 Trachelipus rathkii
TTGGATACAGCCCGATACGGTTTATTACACTGCCTTCCTATCTCCGGAACCACAAATAACTCAGTAATCGGTCCTGTAATTGTAATTCAAAATCGCTTTATTCGCTTCATTAGCAATATAAGAGACTTTTACAGTTATTTACAACCCCTGTTCAAAAAAAACTAAAGATATTGCACTGAAAAAATTATTTATTTGCATAGACCAAAAAGTGATTGTCACAACGAAACTTTTTTGTCAATATAGCACCACACGAATTATGGTTAACATAACCAAGCTGTTTTTGTTACCATAAACGAAATAGGTGTGTAACCGTGACCAAAAAATTGGTAATAGTAACCAAATATTTCTTACACTAACGAACATTTAGTCAATTTATTTGGTTGTGATTATCAAATCATCATCAACAAAACTGAAATTAGTTACAAGGACCACAAAACTTTAGTTGCATCAACAACACTATTGATTCTCACAATCAAAATTTATTTGTAATAACCTGTTTGATTTATTTATCATGATCAAATATTTTGTTCGGTTAACCAAAACATTTATTAGCAATCAAAGTGGGAATTTGGAATTTGGCAATTGCAACTGAATTTTGGTTAGATTTACTAAATAATTATTTTTAGTTACATAATGTATAGTTATAACTGCAAAAGTTTCGTTGGATTTACTAAATATTTATTTGTTTGTGCTAGAATTTGGTCACTAGGACAAAGGATTGTGATTCGGTTAACCAAAACATTTATTAGGAATCAAAGTGGGAATTTGGAATTTGGCAATTGCAACTGAATTTTGGTTAGATTTACTAATTAATTATTTTTAGTTACATAAAGTTTAGTTATAACTGCAAAAGTTTCGTTAGATTTACTAAATATTTATTTGTTTGTGCTAGAATTTGGTCACTAGGACAAAAGATTTTGATTCGGTTAACCAAAACATTTATTAGGAATCTAAGTGGGAATATTGGTTACCTTAGCAACAAATATGGTTAGATTTACTAAATAATGTTTAGTTACAACAGCAATATTTTCGTTGGATTTACTACATATTTATTTCCATTTGAGCTAGAATTTGGCTACTAGAACAAAAGATTTGTAACTATAGCATTCTTATATTAGTTGCAACAAATATATTACTGTACTCTACAGTAAACTTTGTTGATTTGATTTATTTATGATCATCATATTTTATTTATCCACTGTAAATATTTGGTCAAAGCGAAATACTGATTTAGTTAGGAAAATTAAACTCTGTAGGTATAATGGAGAATTCACTTGCCAAAAGTTAAATTAATAGGAAAAATTAACGGTACAAATAACTATAATCTGCTGAATCACCAAATCTATTTTCCTTTATATTTACATTTTAAATAGTGATTAAATTTTTACAATTAATTTTATCACAAAGAAAATCTCAGATCAATCGATACTGAACACCTGAGCTTTTCTTTATAATAAAATTCTATATAAAAATGAGCTCTTCAGTAGGTTAATATCACAAAAAAAATGTGTTTCATATTAAAGTTATTTGTACCGTTAACTATTCCGATTAAATTAAAAAGTTTTAGCCTGTGAATTTTCCATTAAACTTACAAATTGTAATTATCGTTAACTAATCAGTTTTCAAAACCAAATATTAACAACTGATAAAGAAAATATGATCTTCATAAATAAAATACAATGCTTGTGCAATTTTTTATATTTTTTTTGTAAGGAATAATCGTAATTGAAATTACAGATTTTAAATTACTAATTATCACAATTAAGTAAATCAGAGTTAAGTTAATTTTACATTTACCTTTTCAGATATTTGAAATAAATTTTATGTAACAAAATATACATTGCTTACAAATTATAATTAGAGCAAAGAAAGTACTTCAATGCTCAAGTGTTAACATAATTGGCAACAGAGGATGAAAAAAAAACAGGTGCAAATGATTTATATAATAGAAACGAAAATAAAGACTACAGAACATTTTTTAACTGAATATAATAATAATAATAATAATAATCATAATAATAATAATAATCATAAAGAATAATAATCATAAAGAATAATAATAATCATAATAATAAAGTATTTATCATATATTAAAGATTCCACTTAAAAATTTTTTACCACCAATAAAATTCAACTTATAGGAGTTATAATCGACACACTCGGAAAGACATGATAGTGATAGACTTTTATTTTCGGGTTTCTCAATTTCATAAGCATGAAAATGAGTGTTAAATTCAAGCGTTCTGTATGGCTTACCACAAAATATTAAACGGGGAGGATCATAAACAAAAATGTAAATTATTTCAAAAAATATTGGCATATCATCTTTAAGTGCATTAAACAAAAAATATTTTGATTTATAGGTACGGCCATTAAAAATAACACGACGATAAGCATTAAACCTTTCCCCATAAGTTGATAAACTTGCATTAAGACGTACTATTTCAGGAAAATCCATTACATTTATTTTTTCTCCACAGACAAGAGTATCATCCAAACATCTGTTGGAAATTAAACGATAAGAAAATTTTAATTGATATTTAGTAGCAATTGTTTTAAGTAGATTTCTTCTACACTGACTAGTATTACTAATTAATTTCAACTCTCTATGTTTCGCTTCAAATCTCATACACCATAAATTAATAAGAGGACCATATTCACAAACCATCCGCGGATAGTGCACCATAAAATGATGTTTAGGCTTTAAATTAGAATCTGAAAATAAATTTAAATACATTTCATGATGTTCTGAAATAAGAGTAGACAGTAAAACATGAATTCCCTTTTGAAGTGTGCTTGAAAATAAAATATCTAAAATTTGTCTAAGTATCAAATACAATTGCCAATGTTTGTCACTGCATGGTATATAACTTCCTATAAGGTAAGGAAATATATTTACAAAGGAAATCATTTCCGATGCAGAAAAACCTAATGAATCTTTGACTAAATTTTCGTGTTTTATGCAAGGTACTGCAGCTTCATTTTCTCCGTAACTGTAAAAACGAATCCTATTATTTAAAGTTTCAAGTGAAAAAATATTTACATTTACATAAAAAAGTATGATTTTACTCAAATCAAAATTACAAACACCCTCAGTTATATCGTGCATTAAATCACCAATAACATTGTCCAATATATGAAAATTTGAAACTTTATTAAAAATGCATTCAGATCTTATACCAGTTTCTGAAGGCGTATTTAATAATACCTCTCTTTCATATTCATCTTTCCTCCTCAGTAATAAAATGTCTTCCGTCATTTGTCTTTGCAAGATTTCCTTACTCGCTTTACAATGCCTACAGTAATAATTCGCATTAAAACTTTGAACAAACCCTCCAATTGTATTCATAGCTAAATTATCACCAATAAGTGATATCAGTTGAAAATAAATTTTAAAGTTTCCATTACCGATTTTCACTTCAATACCTTCTGCTTGCAAATAATTTAAATCTTTTATCATCTTGTTGAAAATAATTTCGTTATCAAACATTCGCATATCTGATGAATAAGATAACATTAATAAAAAAATATTTTCTAATCGCGATTGAAACTCTTTAGGAAAACATCGAACAGAAAAGTAAAATGCTCCTATTTTGTTCTTACCAGCATGTGAACCCAATGGATTGCCACATTCAAAATCATCATAGTAAAGAAGGAGTGGAAAAATTCTTCTTCCTGGGTAATCTTCTTCCTGGGTAATTTAATTTACTAGTGGCCATATTCCCATTACTAATATCATTTAAAAGTACAGACTCTGAACAAGAATCCATGTATTTACATGCAATATCATAAACGTTGTCCATCGAGAACAAACATTTTAAGGTATCGATAATAGGAATATAACAAATACGAATGGGAACTTTTTCTATGACTGTTTTAAGTTTATATTTCTTCAGTTTGGTTTTATATCCTATCGTTATAAGCTGAGGATCAACATACACCTCTTTTTTACGTAGATACTTTAAAGTTAAAAATTCAGTACGAAATACTGAAAATGGATTTTGAACGCTATTAAAAACCTGTTCTAGAGCATGCGAGTCCATATCACGAAAAGTAGAAAGAATTTTGTGTTTAAGCAAGGGCAAGAATGATGAATTAAAAATTAAATTCTCAGCTTGGAATATTTCCTCTCTAATTTTCTTTCTTGATGCAAAATCATTATGAAATTTTTGAGAGACAAATTGCAGAATTTCTTCCTCGAATTTACTTTGTAGGGCTGAAACATCATATTCTAAAAAAGAGACTTGACATTCGTCTTTCATTTCTAAAGGATGAGAAAATTTATCATTAGATAGATTAATATTTTGACGTATTAAAGTAGATTGAATAATGTTACTGGAAGCACCGCTTGAAGACTCTAAAAGATTATCATTATTAGAACTAATAAAATCATTTTGTGAATTTTGTTTTGTTTTTTTGTAATTTTGATTAGAGTTTATAACTTTTAAATTGGAAAGATGTTTTTTCAAATGTCTTTTAAAGGGCCATTTTAAACAAAATTGCTTTTGGCAATTACCTTGCCCACATATAAATTTACTTTGAGAATACTGCTCTGGGTGAAAAACTTGCAAATGTAATATCAAACTAGAATCACTAGGTACTTTTCTCTTACAATAAAAGCAAACAAAACTAAATTTAGCAATTTCCATTTTCTAACTATAAATTTTAAGGTTATCAAAATTTTAATCCGAAATTTCGTCAGTATTATATGATGTTATATCTGAAATTAATTCGCACACATCAGAAACTGTCTTATCCCACTCAGTTGTAATTTCAAAAAAGAACTTCTGTATAAATAACCAAACACTTTCAGATTCCATAGGGTATTGAAGGTGGAAAACATGAAAAGCTTTAAAGCAGTTTTCAATTGCATTTAAGGGTGAATCAAATCTGTATAGCACTTTATTCATAACCACGTAGTAATGCACTGCATTCAGAAGATCTTCTCCCTCAATAATTACAAATGGCTGCATGTGTAATGACATCTCCCCAAGCTTTTCCTGTCTTCGAGAAATGATGTTAGGAATATCATCTGCAATCTGAAAAAGAAATGCATTAATATTAGAATGGAATAAATCATAATACTAATATCCTCAGCATTCTGAAAAAGAAATGCATTATTAAAATGGAATAAATCATAAAATTAACATTTTAACTTTTTAAGGGATATTGTGAGTAATAAAAGTAAAAAGGGAATATATTTTTAATTTAGTAAAAAGTATAATATAAAACTAAATAATAAAATTACCAGAGCATGAATCATGAAAGCCTCTTGCATGTCACCTTTCGAAGGTTTCCAATTTGTATTCTTTTTGGATGGAAGTGCGACTTTTTTGGGTTTTAGCAGCAGGGGTAATAAATACAGAAGAACAGCATCTTCTCCTATAAAGGGAAATTTTGAAAGAAAAAAATATAGCTGGATTTTACAAATTTGGTTTAAAAAACTTTGGCTATTTAAACAAAAATATCAATCCTCGAAATAACATAAGCAATAACACTGCCTAAATACGTACTGGAAAAATTACCATTACAATTATCAAATCCAACTTTATAACTACATTAACTTCTTACAATTTCCCCTTTTTATATAAATAAATTTCTACTTTATTCAAAATATTCCTTTAACTTAAATGCCAGATATTATCAATTCATTATGTAAATATTAGCACGAGATGTCAGTCACGATTAAAGAAATCAAAACTGTTAAATCCCCATTTTATTATACGAGCCCAATTTCCACTATAATTTAAAAAAATTGTTTGATAAAAGATTCCAACTACAACCTCATCTCTGAATAAAAAAAATGGGATGTCTATTCCTACTAAAAACCGAGTGCCACTGAAGGAGACTTACACCCATTCCTAAAATTATGCCACTAAAAACGACTTGAACCTTTTCTTATAACTTATATTTGAAATGAAAACATTTGCGTACATATATTTGATTTCATAGCTATAAAATAAAAATAATGGTGGAGTGAAAAACCCATTCAAAAATACTATGATAAAATTATTTACACATGTAAATATGACCATTACTTCATACTTAATGATTAATTACTAATTTGAAATACGTAATAACACATGCAGGCATTAATGATAATACAAATAAACAGAAAACTACTAACCTTTTGAACCTTCAGGGTGAATATTTTTCAAAAGGTTGATCCATGTTTTATGTTTGATTCTGTTCATCATTAAGTGTTTAATACTCTCTTTATTCAAATTCCATTTGAGATAAAATTTAGATGATGTTCCAAAACATAGTTTTATATAAATCAATACTTATTCTAATAAATATATATATAATTATATATATATATATATATATATATATATATATATATAGTATATTATATATATATATTAAATTATAATATATATTTTATATATATATATATATATATATACTATATAATATATATATATATATATACTATATATATATATATATTAATTATTATTATTATTATTATTATTATTTATTATCCTCCATCCTCTCCCCAAGAATGAGGGTAAGGTGCGTTATTGCATCGGAAAAAGAAAAGTAATAGTAAGAATGACACCAGTCGGAAAAGAAGCCCCGGAGCCCTTTTACCTTGCCCTCTCAAATATCAATTAGCGGGACCCGTCGCCGTCAGAAAATTCCACCCTAGAAGCTTCCATGGACCTGCGACGGATCCTCACTAATTACTAATGTAAATCGTTTCAGTGTGCAGGGTTCATTCCCTTGACCCAGGTGGGCACAACCATACCCCCTCCTCACAACACTCTACCGCCATTCATTCCTATCAACTCACCATTCTTTCTCCGCCCTCTATCAAACTCACAATTTCTTTCCATCCAGGTTAAATTTCTCTTCACTGCACATCCATCCATTTTTTATTCGTCTCCCAGTCCGGTCGATTCGCCAACACACTCGCTCATTATCATCCGCTTTTATACTAACGGCGATCTATCAATCCATGCCTTTTCCAACATGAACCAGACCATCCTCAACATGATTCGATTTATTTTCATTATGTACGGGCAGTTTCTTCAGTCACCACTTTCTCTCTCTAATAGTCAATATCCTTCCTTTATCTATTCTTTCAACGACCTAAAAACCCCTATAGGTTGTCCATCTGAACACGTTGATTTTAACTTTAAGATATATATCCTCTTTATTCCAGACGCATAGTCTCACTACTTATATTCATTAACACAGGTAATTCCTAACAATATCCTCATGTAAGACTCCTAGCGCACTCTGAGACTAGTCCCGTCACTATCCACAACGATTTTAATTGCATTTCCAGTCCCCTTCCTACCATTCACATAACTTTCCTTACTACACTCTGCATCATCCGTTTCCTTTTTTCATTTTCTGTTTTTTTTTATATTTTATCCTAATATTAACCTCAGACACCTGTTCCATTTGCTCACCATCTAACATAATTCACACCGAGGACTATACTCACTCACAACGCATAACGCTTGGCTCTCTAATCCCCTGTAGCTTCCAAACCATTCTTCTTTTAGCACACCCTTTATCCTTTAATTTCTCTACTATATTTTTCTCTATAACTCTCTTTTCAGAAATTTCACCACACAAAACCGAATCATCCGCAAATAATAGGTAGGGCACCGCTCCACTTCACCCTCTCATTTTTCTCTCATCATCCTTACCATCCATTTCCATGCATACCTCCCTATCCTCTTATAATTTTCTTTCATGAACCCCATCCATATACATTATAATATCCGGTTATGACATTAACAACATTTTCTCTGCCGTCAACTTCCACTATTTATTAAATTCGCTATTATTTCATCTTTGTACACATTTATTTCTTTACTATCACTGCCTCACTATTTTGTTTTTACTTTCTACGGATATCTTTGTTAATTTTTCCATTTCAGAAGCTTCTACCATTCCGAACACCGAATATATTTTACTAACACCTTCCATTTAGATGCTCTCCTATTAATCCTATCAATATTCGCCTGTTTCAAATCCATAAAAACCTAAAAACAATTTATTTCTTCTTCTCCCTCATTTTCTCTAGTCTTTGTTTCAGTGTAAAGATTGATCCATTCACTTCCTCTATTACCACTCCTAAATGCGCACTTGTGTCTTCACGCAATCAGTCCATTTCAGTCCACTCGACTTCGCTGCACTCTTTCGACTAAAATACCCAGCATATATCCTTCCTACAACACTCAATAAACTAATCCCTTATATTTCCTACAGTTCCCTTTATCTCCATTACCCTTATATAAGGGGTAACTAATTACTGCTCTCGCTCCAATCTCTCGACTACACGCTCGCATAACGCTTTATTACACACTTCCAATCCAGTCAATCACTATCTTCGGCCTTCCGTTTCTTGATCATGTTCGCCAGTAAAGTTTTTTCATCTTACCTCTTGCAGATTTACCATTTCTTCAACTTCCTCACTCTACCCATTACTTCCTCCCTTGCTAATAACCTCATCCCCAAAATACCTATTCCTTCTTGCCCCAATCAATTTCAAACTCCTTACATACATTCACTATCACGCTTTCTTCATTACTATGTATATATACAGAATTCTCGAAAGTGTTTCTATCATCACTCTCTCCACATCCTTTCATTCAGTCCAAACAGCACATCCCTATTCTTTAATTCTCCGTCAGGTCCCCTTATTCTCCTTCTTAAACTTTTGCTTCCTTCCAGAAAAGCTTCCTATTACCTTGAAGTTCTCATTCAATCCTCCTTCCAACTTGTTCATTAACTTTCTTTCCTCTACGTATGCACCTTTTTAGCATTCCTTTTTTTCCTCCTATGAGTACTTCCAAACCAATCTTTTCCTTATGAAACATCTTGGGCTTTTAATACATTTCAACCACGCTTTCTTTTTTACTTTTCATCCACTCACTGTTAACATTCTTCCTACTTCCTACTTTAGCAGATCCACATACTACTTCCTTTGCACTGCTAACACTGCTTCCTTCATTTGTTCTCCCATATTTGTTCAAGTTTCAACTTTGTTCACATTCGAGACTGATTTACGCTTGGCGAGTGTTCTTAGATACTTATCCTTATTACCTGTTTACATAAACTTTTCACTCTTAATTCTATCCACTTCCTTCCGTATCAACCTTCCTCTCCACCAGCCCCGCACTATTTAAATTTTACAAGTAGAACAATATAATGATTCCGAGTAATCCCATTCCTAATCCCTAAACTGATTTAACATCCACACATACTTCAAACATCTTCCTTCTTTCACGCAACTACAAATAATATTATTATATATATATATATATATATTATATTATATATATATAATATATAGTATATATACTATATAAATATATAATATTATATATATATAATATTATATATATAATAATATCATACTATATATATATATATAGTATTAGTATAAATATTTAGTATATATATATTATATAATTATATATATATAATTATATATTACTTAATTTCAAAAGTCACTGACCCCCCTCAATTGGAGGGCCACACTGCATCCAGGAAGCCGGCCACCGCTCTTTGGCGTTTCCACAGGTCTTCAACAGATGTGATAGAAAAGCAGTTCGGGGGGCGTCGAGAGCTGGGCAATTTAGAAGGAGGTTCTTTACTGTATCTGGGTGGTTATGGCATCTAGTACATGTGGGGGAAGTGACGTTATCTAGTTTAAATTTAAATTTATAATGTAATAGTTTTGGGTGGTGTCCTGATCTGCACCTAGCGAGATTAACTTGGTCTCTTCTGGATAGTGAGTTTTCAGCAGGAGAAATTTTTGGTGGTTGGGATTTTAAAATTTTGTTGTTAGGGCGATTTTGTAGCTGAATGCTAGTGAGATGGGTATGTATATGAGAGAGCCAAGTTTTGTTGGGGGAGGGGGGGGAATGATGTTATATATGTCATTATAGAGTTTGGAGGGTGAGGAGGGAGGGAGTTTTAATCTGTGACGGATGGGGTTGTTGAATATTTGGTGACAAGGGTGGGATGGGTTTAAGGTTTTCTGGTAAAATTGTGTTCCTACCATCTCTAAGTGGGAAGTGATAGGGAGAATTTTGGTTTCGTTCTGTAGATGGTGGATGGGGGTTGTTTTGGTACAACCAGTAATTATTCTAAGGGCGGTGTTTTAATTTTTTTTTAATTTTTTTTATGTTGGCTTTTGTTATTGCTGGGAACCATCCAGGGGAAGCATAGTTTAATGTTGTTCTGTGAAGTTGTTTGTTTATATGTGGTGATAAGTGTGTGTTTTCTGTCGCTAAAATCATGTTGGGAAAGTGTTCGGAGAGTGTTTAGTTTACGTATGGTGGAAGATGTAATTTGTTCCATATGTGGGGTGAATGTCAGATGTGTCTCATATGTAAGGCCTAAAATTTTTGGAGTTTTATTAAGTGGAAGGGGGGTGTTATTTAGAAGAGCTATAGGGTGTAGTGAGGATTGGGAACGGTCTGTGGTAAGCAGGGCTGCGGAGTCGTAAAATAAATTTTTTGACTCCGCGACTCCGACTCCTTAAATTCAAATTTGGATTTTCAACTCTGACTCCGACTTCACTTAAACAAAAATTTTAGACTCCGACTCCGACTCAACTTAAAAAAAAATTTTCGACTCCGACTCCACTCAAACAAAAAATTTCGACTCCGACTCCGACTCCAGCAGTAAAATTCAAAATTTCGAGTCTGCCTCAGCTTAGTGCTTACACGTACAGTCAAAACATTTATTTGGATCAGGGGAAGATCCAATATTGGAGATTTTGGTACCCCATTTTAGCCCCACCTAAAAATGGACATAAAATTCTTAATTTTCAGACAATTTTGATGGGGAAAAAGCAAACCGCAGCTTTTTCTGACCTCTAAAACGTCATTTTCGGGTGTTTTTCTGTGTCTGTAGTCATTGTTTTGGCATTTTCATTTTTTCAGAACCTATTTTTTTGACATTTTTTCGTATCAACTTCTACAATTTTTTTTCGAAATAACTTCAAACTTGAAATATGCATAGATGGGTCCATTGCGCACAAATGTCGAGAATTAGTTTTTTGGTTTTTTTAAAATTGTGCTCAGGATCTATTAAATATACAAAAATTAAAAAAAGTAGGTCGTTTTGAATTTCGACATTGCTGAGCACAATTTTCAAAAAATCAAAAAACTAATTCGTGCATTTTGTGCGTAATGGATTGGCCCATCTATGCATATTTCAAGTTTGAAGTCATTTCGAAAAAAAATTGTAGAAGTTGATACGAAAAAATGTCAAAAAAATTGGTTCTGAAAAAATGAAAATGCTGAAACAATGACTACAGACACAGAAAAACACCCGAAAATGACGTTTTAGAGGTCAGAAAAAGCTGCGGTTTGCTTCTTCCCCATCAAAATTGTCTGAAAATTAAGAATTTTATGTCCATTTTTAGGTGGGGCTAAAATGGTGTCCCAAAATCTCCAATATTGGATCCTCCCCTGAAACAAAAAAATGTTTTACTGTACCTGTAAGCACTAAGCTGAGGCAGACTCGAAATTTTGAATTTTACTGCTGGAGTCGGAGTCGGAGTCGAAATTTTTTGTTTGAGTGGAGTCGGAGTCGAAAATTTTTTTTTAAGTTGAGTCGGAGTCGGAGTCTAAAATTTTTGTTTAAGTGAAGTCGGAGTCAGAGTTGAAAATCCAAATTTGAATTTAAGGAGTCGGAGTCGCGGAGTCAAAAAATTTATTTTACGACTCCGCAGCCCTGCTTACCACAGACCGTTCCCAATCCTCACTACACCCTATAGCTCTTCTAAATAACACCCCCCTTCCACTTAATAAAACTCCAAAAATTTTAGGCCTTACATATGAGACACATCTGACATTCACCCCACATATGGAACAAATTACATCTTCCACCATACGTAAACTAAACACTCTCCGAACACTTTCCCAACATGATTTTAGCGACAGAAAACACACACTTATCACCACATATAAACAAACAACTTCACAGAACAACATTAAACTATGCTTCCCCTGGATGGTTCCCAGCAATAACAAAAGCCAACATAAAAAAAATTAAAAAAAAATTAAAACACCGCCCTTAGAATAATTACTGGTTGTACCAAAACAACCCCCATCCACCATCTACAGAACGAAACCAAAATTCTCCCTATCACTTCCCACTTAGAGATGGTAGGAACACAATTTTACCAGAAAACCTTAAACCCATCCCACCCTTGTCACCAAATATTCAACAACCCCATCCGTCACAGATTAAAACTCCCTCCCTCCTCACCCTCCAAACTCTATAATGACATATATAACATCATTCCCCCCCCTCCCCCAACAAAACTTGGCTCTCTCATATACATACCCATCTCACTAGCATTCAGCTACAAAATCGCCCTAACAACAAAATTTTAAAATCCCAACCACCAAAAATTTCTCCTGCTGAAAACTCACTATCCAGAAGAGACCAAGTTAATCTGCTAGGTGCAGATCAGGACACCACCCAAAAACTATTACATTATAAATTTAAATTAAACTAGATAAGTCACTTTCCCCACATGTTACTAGATGCCATAACCCTCAGATACAGTTAAAGATTACCTCTTCTAAATTGCCAGCTCTCGAGCGTCCCCCCGAACTGCTTTTCTTATCATCATCTTGTTTTGAATTGACTCTGTGGAAACCGCCCCAAAGGGTGCGGCGGCTTCTGGAGGCAGTGTGCCCTCCAAGTTGAGGGTCAGGGGTAAGAAAGTAAGTATATATAATATTGGTTTTTTTTTTTAGTGTATATATTACTATTATATATATATTTATTTTGTTTGAGGTATATTATTTTTTATATTTTTGAATTTTTATTAATATGATATTATTATATATTTATTTTAGTATATATATATTTATATTATATAATTTTGTATTTTTTATATAATATTATATGTATTAGTTATATATATATTTTATGTATATATATTTTTAGTAGTGAATATAGTATGTTATATTATTGATTTATTTATTATATATTATATATTTTTGTTTTGTATTTTTTGATTATATTTATTGATTTTGTGTTGGTGAAAGAAGGAGATGTTGAAGTATGTGTTGATGTTAAATCAGTTAGGGGAATTAGGAATGGGTCAAGCTTATTTATATTGTTCTATGTAAAATTAAATTAGTGGGGCTTGATGGAGAGGAAGGTGATACGGAAGGAAGTGGGTAGAAGTAAGAGTGAGAAGTTAAGTGAACAAAGGTAATAAGGATAATAAGTATCTAAGAACACTCGCAAGTAAATCATAGTTGAATGTGAACAAGTTTGAAACTGAAAAAATATGGGAGCAAATGAAGGAAGCAGTTGTTGGAAGTGCAAAGGAAGTATGTGGATGTGCTAAAGTAGGAGGTAAGAATGTAACAGTGAGTGGTGGAAAGTAAAAAGAAGCTGTTGAATGTATGTAATAGCAATGATGTTTTCATAAGAAAGTTATGTTTGGAAGTATATGAAGGAGGAATAAAGGTATATGCTAAAAGGTGCATACGTAGTGAGGAAGAAAGAGTTAAATGAAGCTGTTGGGAAGAGGATGATGAGGACTTACAAGGTAATTTAAGGGTAAGCTTTTCTGGAAGGAAGCGGAAGGTTAAGGAATGAGAATAAGGGAACCTGGGTTAGAATAATTATGTGAATTTAGGGATGGGTGCTTTTTGTGACTGAGATAAAGTAGAACGTAATAAGTGTTTGCTTTCAAGACTTTGACAACTTGACAAAATGTATTAATGTCATGAGAGGTTGATGTGAATTATGTGGGGTTTTGAATTGGGGCAAGAGGAATAGGTTATTTTGGGGTATGAGGTTATTAGCAGGATGGAAGTAATTGGGTAGAGTGAGAATGTTGAAGAATGGTAAATCTTCTTGCTGGTTGTGTTTTTTTTTTTGTGGGGTTTGGGTGTTTTGTTTTTAGATAATTTACTGGTGAACTTGATCAAGAATCGGAAGGCGAAATAGTGATGACTGGATGTGGAAGTTGTGTTAATAGCGTTTTATGAGGGTGTAGTTCCGAGAGTATTGGAGGAGATGCTTAGTAATAGGTACCTCCTTGATATTAAGGGTAAGAGATAGGGAAACTGTAGAATAATAGGGGTAGGATTAGTTTTATTTGAGTGTTGTATGGGTAAGAATTATTATGTTCAGGTTATTTTTTTTTTAGTCTGATAAGAGTTTTGGGCTGTCGAGTGACTTGATGTTGATGCTGATTTTGGTTTTGTAACAAGGTGCAGTTTTTTTTTTTTTTTTTAGGAGTGGTAGAGGATGTGTGGCTATCAATATCTTTTTACACTGAAAACTATATGTTCTTGAGATTTTAAATTTGTCAGGGAGAAATTAAGAATAAATTAGTATTTATGTTTTTTATGGAATTTTGCATTACAGGTTTGTGGTTCGTTGATAGTTTTGATTATAGTGGATATGTCTCTATGGTGATGGTTGTTAGTTAATATATGGTGTTGGTGGTAGTGTTCTGAATGAATGGAATTTAAAAGTAATGTTTTTTTTATTGAAGATAGTGAGGCGTGGTGTATAGATAAATGGTGTCAAAGTGATTGGTTTAATATTAATAGTGAGTGAGGCAGGGATGTGTTTATTGTATCCTTGGTTATTTAATTTTGTATATATTTTTGGTATGGGGTTTATGAAAGAATTAGAGATGGGGGTTGCAGGAAATGGTGTCAGAATGATGGAAGAATGGAGGTGAGTGAGGGTGGCCCTACCTATTATATGCGGAATGATTCGGTTTTGTGTGGTGAATCTGAAAGAGGAGTTTAAGAGGATTGGTAGAGAGATTTGTAGGGTGTGTAAAAGGAAATGGTTTGAAAGTTAACATAAGATAAGAGCAAGGTTATGGGTGTGAGTGAGGACAGTCCTCGGTGTGAAAGTTATGTTAGATGTGAGGGCAGCTGGAGCAGTGTCTGAGTTTAAATATTAGGATATATGTTGGATGAAAGGAAACGGATGATGCAGAAGTGTAGTAGGAAAGTTGTGAAATGGTAAGGAAGGTGGCTGGTGCATATTAAATCGTTGGTGATGTGAAAGGACTAAGTCTTGAGTGCGCTTAGGGTCTTACATGAGGATATGTTGTTTACCTGTGTTAATGTTATAGTAGTGAAACTATGGTCTGGAATAAGAGGTATATATCTAAAGTTCAAACGTGTCAAGATGGACAACCTTAGGGTTTTTATAGGTGTGAAAAGAAATTGAATAAAGTGAGAAATGAACGTATTAGAGAGAGTGTGGTGTGTGGAAGAAAGGGGTAAATAAGAAAATAAATAGAAGTATGTTGAGAATGGTTTGGTCATGTTGGAAAGGATGGATGATAGTCGGTTGTAAGCGGATGTAATAGTGGCGAGTGGTGTTGGGAATCGATTCCGGCTGGGAGATTCCGGTAAGAAAAATGGATGGATTGCAGTGAGAGGTATGCCTGGAGGATAAGAAATTGTGAGTTGGTAGAGCGAGAAAGAATGGTGGTTGATAGGAATGAATGGTCGGGGTGTTGTGAGGGTTGGCGTGGCTGTTGGCCTCACCTGGTCAAGGGATGAAGCGCCTGCGACTGACGATTTACATAGTTTAGTGAGGATCCGTCCGCGGTCCATGAAGCTCTAGGGTGGATTTATCTGACGGCGACGGGTTCCCGCTAATTGATATTGAGAGAGGGGCGTAAGGCTGGGCTTTCTTTTTCACAGGTGTCATTGTTTCTTCTATTACTTTTCTTTTCCTGATGCAATAACGCACCTTACGTCCTCTATTCTGGGGAGAGAGGAGGATTATTAATATAATAATAATAATATTAAATAATATAATATTATATATAAATAATATATATATTATATATTATATATGATATATATATATATATATATATATTATTATATATATTATATATATATATATATATATATATATATATGATATATATAATAGTATATATATTATATATATATATATATATATATATATATTTAAGATAGGAAGTATTGATTTTATATAACTATGTTGGAACATCATCTAAATTTTATCTCAAATGGAATTTGAATAAAGAGAGTATTAAACACTTAATGATGAACAGAATCAAACATAAAACATGGATCAACCTTTTGAAAAATATTCACCCTGAAGGTTCAAAAGGTTAGTAGTTTTCTGTTTATTTGTATTATCATTAATGCCTGCATGTGTTATTACGTATTTCAAATTAGTAATTAATCATTAAGTATGAAGTAATGGTCATATTTACATGTGTAAATAATTTTATCATAGTATTTTTGAATGGGTTTTTCACTCCACCATTATTTTTATTTTATAGCTATGAAATCAAATATATGTACGCAAATGTTTTCATTTCAAATATAAGTTATAAGAAAAGGTTCAAGTCGTTTTTAGTGGCATAATTTTAGGAATGGGTGTAAGTCTCCTTCAGTGGCACTCGGTTTTTAGTAGGAATAGACATCCCATTTTTTTTATTCAGAGATGAGGTTGTAGTTGGAATCTTTTATCAAACAATTTTTTTAAATTATAGTGGAAATTGGGCTCGTATAATAAAATGGGGATTTAACAGTTTTGATTTCTTTAATCGTGACTGACATCTCGTGCTAATATTTACATAATGAATTGATAATATCTGGCATTTAAGTTAAAGGAATATTTTGAATAAAGTAGAAATTTATTTATATAAAAAGGGGAAATTGTAAGAAGTTAATGTAGTTATAAAGTTGGATTTGATAATTGTAATGGTAATTTTTCCAGTACGTATTTAGGCAGTGTTATTGCTTATGTTATTTCGAGGATTGATATTTTTGTTTAAATAGCCAAAGTTTTTTAAACCAAATTTGTAAAATCCAGCTATATTTTTTTCTTTCAAAATTTCCCTTTATAGGAGAAGATGCTGTTCTTCTGTATTTATTACCCCTGCTGCTAAAACCCAAAAAAGTCGCACTTCCATCCAAAAAGAATACAAATTGGAAACCTTCGAAAGGTGACATGCAAGAGGCTTTCATGATTCATGCTCTGGTAATTTTATTATTTAGTTTTATATTATACTTTTTACTAAATTAAAAATATATTCCCTTTTTACTTTTATTACTCACAATATCCCTTAAAAAGTTAAAATGTTAATTTTATGATTTATTCCATTTTAATAATGCATTTCTTTTTCAGAATGCTGAGGATATTAGTATTATGATTTATTCCATTCTAATATTAATGCATTTCTTTTTCAGATTGCAGATGATATTCCTAACATCATTTCTCGAAGACAGGAAAAGCTTGGGGAGATGTCATTACACATGCAGCCATTTGTAATTATTGAGGGAGAAGATCTTCTGAATGCAGTGCATTACTACGTGGTTATGAATAAAGTGCTATACAGATTTGATTCACCCTTAAATGCAATTGAAAACTGCTTTAAAGCTTTTCATGTTTTCCACCTTCAATACCCTATGGAATCTGAAAGTGTTTGGTTATTTATACAGAAGTTCTTTTTTGAAATTACAACTGAGTGGGATAAGACAGTTTCTGATGTGTGCGAATTAATTTCAGATATAACATCATATAATACTGACGAAATTTCGGATTAAAATTTTGATAACCTTAAAATTTATAGTTAGAAAATGGAAATTGCTAAATTTAGTTTTGTTTGCTTTTATTGTAAGAGAAAAGTACCTAGTGATTCTAGTTTGATATTACATTTGCAAGTTTTTCACCCAGAGCAGTATTCTCAAAGTAAATTTATATGTGGGCAAGGTAATTGCCAAAAGCAATTTTGTTTAAAATGGCCCTTTAAAAGACATTTGAAAAAACATCTTTCCAATTTAAAAGTTATAAACTCTAATCAAAATTACAAAAAAACAAAACAAAATTCACAAAATGATTTTATTAGTTCTAATAATGATAATCTTTTAGAGTCTTCAAGCGGTGCTTCCAGTAACATTATTCAATCTACTTTAATACGTCAAAATATTAATCTATCTAATGATAAATTTTCTCATCCTTTAGAAATGAAAGACGAATGTCAAGTCTCTTTTTTAGAATATGATGTTTCAGCCCTACAAAGTAAATTCGAGGAAGAAATTCTGCAATTTGTCTCTCAAAAATTTCATAATGATTTTGCATCAAGAAAGAAAATTAGAGAGGAAATATTCCAAGCTGAGAATTTAATTTTTAATTCATCATTCTTGCCCTTGCTTAAACACAAAATTCTTTCTACTTTTCGTGATATGGACTCGCATGCTCTAGAACAGGTTTTTAATAGCGTTCAAAATCCATTTTCAGTATTTCGTACTGAATTTTTAACTTTAAAGTATCTACGTAAAAAAGAGGTGTATGTTGATCCTCAGCTTATAACGATAGGATATAAAACCAAACTGAAGAAATATAAACTTAAAACAGTCATAGAAAAAGTTCCCATTCGTATTTGTTATATTCCTATTATCGATACCTTAAAATGTTTGTTCTCGATGGACAACGTTTATGATATTGCATGTAAATACATGGATTCTTGTTCAGAGTCTGTACTTTTAAATGATATTAGTAATGGGAATATGGCCACTAGTAAATTAAATTACCCAGGAAGAAGAATTTTTCCACTCCTTCTTTACTATGATGATTTTGAATGTGGCAATCCATTGGGTTCACATGCTGGTAAGAACAAAATAGGAGCATTTTACTTTTCTGTTCGATGTTTTCCTAAAGAGTTTCAATCGCGATTAGAAAATATTTTTTTATTAATGTTATCTTATTCATCAGATATGCGAATGTTTGATAACGAAATTATTTTCAACA
This sequence comes from Trachelipus rathkii, assembly GCA_015478945.1. Taxonomy (NCBI): domain Eukaryota; kingdom Metazoa; phylum Arthropoda; class Malacostraca; order Isopoda; family Trachelipodidae; genus Trachelipus; species Trachelipus rathkii. The sequence continues at coordinate 36,281 of JABUQX010055941.1, forward strand.
AGATGATAAAAGATTTAAATTATTTGCAAGCAGAAGGTATTGAAGTGAAAATCGGTAATGGAAACTTTAAAATTTATTTTCAACTGATATCACTTATTGGTGATAATTTAGCTATGAATACAATTGGAGGGTTTGTTCAAAGTTTTAATGCGAATTATTACTGTAGGCATTGTAAAGCGAGTAAGGAAATCTTGCAAAGACAAATGACGGAAGACATTTTATTACTGAGGAGGAAAGATGAATATGAAAGAGAGGTATTATTAAATACGCCTTCAGAAACTGGTATAAGATCTGAATGCATTTTTAATAAAGTTTCAAATTTTCATATATTGGACAATGTTATTGGTGATTTAATGCACGATATAACTGAGGGTGTTTGTAATTTTGATTTGAGTAAAATCATACTTTTTTATGTAAATGTAAATATTTTTTCACTTGAAACTTTAAATAATAGGATTCGTTTTTACAGTTACGGAGAAAATGAAGCTGCAGTACCTTGCATAAAACACGAAAATTTAGTCAAAGATTCATTAGGTTTTTCTGCATCGGAAATGATTTCCTTTGTAAATATATTTCCTTACCTTATAGGAAGTTATATACCATGCAGTGACAAACATTGGCAATTGTATTTGATACTTAGACAAATTTTAGATATTTTATTTTCAAGCACACTTCAAAAGGGAATTCATGTTTTACTGTCTACTCTTATTTCAGAACATCATGAAATGTATTTAAATTTATTTTCAGATTCTAATTTAAAGCCTAAACATCATTTTATGGTGCACTATCCGCGGATGGTTTGTGAATATGGTCCTCTTATTAATTTATGGTGTATGAGATTTGAAGCGAAACATAGAGAGTTGAAATTAATTAGTAATACTAGTCAGTGTAGAAGAAATCTACTTAAAACAATTGCTACTAAATATCAATTAAAATTTTCTTATCGTTTAATTTCCAACAGATGTTTGGATGATACTCTTGTCTGTGGAGAAAAAATAAATGTAATGGATTTTCCTGAAATAGTACGTCTTAATGCAAGTTTATCAACTTATGGGGAAAGGTTTAATGCTTATCGTCGTGTTATTTTTAATGGCCGTACCTATAAATCAAAATATTTTTTGTTTAATGCACTTAAAGATGATATGCCAATATTTTTTGAAATAATTTACATTTTTGTTTATGATCCTCCCCGTTTAATATTTTGTGGTAAGCCATACAGAACGCTTGAATTTAACACTCATTTTCATGCTTATGAAATTGAGAAACCCGAAAATAAAAGTCTATCACTATCATGTCTTTCCGAGTGTGTCGATTATAACTCCTATAAGTTGAATTTTATTGGTGGTAAAAAATTTTTAAGTGGAATCTTTAATATATGATAAATACTTTATTATTATGATTATTATTATTCTTTATGATTATTATTCTTTATGATTATTATTATTATTATGATTATTATTATTATTATTATTATATTCAGTTAAAAAATGTTCTGTAGTCTTTATTTTCGTTTCTATTATATAAATCATTTGCACCTGTTTTTTTTTCATCCTCTGTTGCCAATTATGTTAACACTTGAGCATTGAAGTACTTTCTTTGCTCTAATTATAATTTGTAAGCAATGTATATTTTGTTACATAAAATTTATTTCAAATATCTGAAAAGGTAAATGTAAAATTAACTTAACTCTGATTTACTTAATTGTGATAATTAGTAATTTAAAATCTGTAATTTCAATTACGATTATTCCTTACAAAAAAAATATAAAAAATTGCACAAGCATTGTATTTTATTTATGAAGATCATATTTTCTTTATCAGTTGTTAATATTTGGTTTTGAAAACTGATTAGTTAACGATAATTACAATTTGTAAGTTTAATGGAAAATTCACAGGCTAAAACTTTTTAATTTAATCGGAATAGTTAACGGTACAAATAACTTTAATATGAAACACATTTTTTTTGTGATATTAACCTACTGAAGAGCTCATTTTTATATAGAATTTTATTATAAAGAAAAGCTCAGGTGTTCAGTATCGATTGATCTGAGATTTTCTTTGTGATAAAATTAATTGTAAAAATTTAATCACTATTTAAAATGTAAATATAAAGGAAAATAGATTTGGTGATTCAGCAGATTATAGTTATTTGTACCGTTAATTTTTCCTATTAATTTAACTTTTGGCAAGTGAATTCTCCATTATACCTACAGAGTTTAATTTTCCTAACTAAATCAGTATTTCGCTTTGACCAAATATTTACAGTGGATAAATAAAATATGATGATCATAAATAAATCAAATCAACAAAGTTTACTGTAGAGTACAGTAATATATTTGTTGCAACTAATATAAGAATGCTATAGTTACAAATCTTTTGTTCTAGTAGCCAAATTCTAGCTCAAATGGAAATAAATATGTAGTAAATCCAACGAAAATATTGCTGTTGTAACTAAACATTATTTAGTAAATCTAACCATATTTGTTGCTAAGGTAACCAATATTCCCACTTAGATTCCTAATAAATGTTTTGGTTAACCGAATCAAAATCTTTTGTCCTAGTGACCAAATTCTAGCACAAACAAATAAATATTTAGTAAATCTAACGAAACTTTTGCAGTTATAACTAAACTTTATGTAACTAAAAATAATTAATTAGTAAATCTAACCAAAATTCAGTTGCAATTGCCAAATTCCAAATTCCCACTTTGATTCCTAATAAATGTTTTGGTTAACCGAATCACAATCCTTTGTCCTAGTGACCAAATTCTAGCACAAACAAATAAATATTTAGTAAATCCAACGAAACTTTTGCAGTTATAACTATACATTATGTAACTAAAAATAATTATTTAGTAAATCTAACCAAAATTCAGTTGCAATTGCCAAATTCCAAATTCCCACTTTGATTGCTAATAAATGTTTTGGTTAACCGAACAAAATATTTGATCATGATAAATAAATCAAACAGGTTATTACAAATAAATTTTGATTGTGAGAATCAATAGTTGTTGTGTATGTCAGACTGGTTTAATTTGTATGTATATCAATTTTGCTTTTGATTTTTGTTAAAATTTTTTATTATTTTTTATATTTTTCTTATATTTTTTTTTTTTTTTTTTTTTTTTTTTTTTTTTTTTTTTTATTTTTCTTTGTTGTTTTTTTTTTTTTTGTTTTTTTTATGTGGATTGGTTTTTTTTTTTGTTGTTTTTTTGATATGTTTATTTTTTTTTTTTTTTTTTTTTTTTTTTTTTTTTTTTTTTTTTTTTTTTTTTTTTTTTTTTTCTTTTAAGTTTATTATTTTATTTAGTTTGGTTTGCAACTGAATTTCAGTTTTGTTGGTTATTGATGATGATGAATCACACAATAAATGACTCGAGTGTTCGTTAGGTGTAGTAGAAATAGTTTGGTTTATCTATTACCGAATGTTTTTGTCACGGTACATCACTCTTATTCGGTTGTTATTTGGTAAACAAGATACAGGCTTGGTTATGTTTAACTCTATTATATTCTTGTGTTGTGTGTCTATTATATTTTTGATCTTATTATAAAGTTTCGTTGTGGACATCAACTTTGTTGTGTCTATGTCAAAATAAATAATTGGTGTTCCAGTGCAATTTATCTTTTTTTAGTTTTTTTTTGCATTTTTTCTATATGGCTGTAAAAGTCTCTTATATTGCTAATTGTATAGCGAAGTAATGCGATTTTGAAGTTACAATTACAGGGACTTCGATTTACTGAGGTTTGTTTGGTTCCGGGAGGATAAAGGCAGTGTATAAATATGGGTTGTATCAATGCGATAGTATAATTTTTAAGTGATGGAAGGAGGTACAATAATTTTTTTAATTTTATTAGGTCACATTAGCAGTGTGTATCTTAGCCAGTCCTCGCTATGTTTCTAGGTTTGTTAGCATGTTTCTTTGTAAATGTTATGTTGGTTTATGCGATTTATAATTCCCAGTAATTTAGCATTTGTAGTATATGCTTTTAATAAAATTTTGTACAATTGTAGTCTCAGTTTTTTTCTCCTTTCTGTTTTTTTATTTTTTTATATTGTAATTTTTTTTTATTTTGTTTTTCCTATATTAAATTTTGGTTCGGTGCTTTTTATGTAATATAGGTGAATTTTATATTTATTTATTTTTTGTTTTTGTTTAATGGTGTATCAGTAACTTGCTTTTATTATGTCATTCTTATTCCTTTTCATTATTTTTTTGTTAAATTAAGGTTGTCCTAATCTTGCTTTGGGCTAGATGAGTAGACGGCCTTTTTTGTCATTTAGTTAAGTATAGATGTTTCATCAGCAAAAAGAGACTTTGAAAACACGTCATTGTTGTTCAGTTTTTTTGATATAGCTAGTATATATATATATAATAATTGTTGTAAAAAAATTAATTATAGTTTATCTTTTTAAGAGTCCTGGTTGTCCTTCTTTACGCTGTGGATTAAAATTGTTGTTTCCCTCCTAGTTTTACGCATTATGATAATTCTCAAATAAGGTAACTTGTAAACCATGGTTGGATATATCAAGGGTCAGTGCATTAAGCTCTTCCTTTTTTGTTAATTTTTTGGTCTCAATAAGTATTGGGTCATTGATCAATCGTTTGTCCATTATAAAGGATTTTTTGTTGTAAATTTAATGATAATTTAGCAATTGAGGAGTTTTTTTTTTTTTTGTATTATTTTTTCTTATATTCAATACCTATAACTTTTGTTTCTAAGCCATTATTCACGTTCTTCTATTAGAAGTTATATATATATTATTTATTATTATATTATTATTATATATTTATTATATATATATATATATATTATATTATATATGTAAAATAAAACAAATATTAGAAATTGATGCTTTGAAAAGAATGAATCATTTTTATATATGAAAATTATGAATATTTTTATATTTATATATCTTCAGGGGAGGCTCGTGACTTGTGTTGTTATAGTTTGTGCTACCACCACTGTATACAATCTAGCTAGTGTATCATGTTAATTTGATTATATTTTTTTTTTATTCCTTAATTTTTTAAATTATATTATATTCCTATCCAAATAATTAAATTCTATCTTATTAATTATATTATACAATCTCAATGATATCCCAAGTTAATTTACACGAATATTATTCGTCTTATTGAAATTTTTGTTTTTGAGGGTTTTACGTTTCATATGTAGTTTTTTGCATAAATATTTTTTGGTGTTATTACGGTGAGGTGGAAGTGCATATGGCATCAAATTCGTGAGTCTTTGTGTTGAGTTCGTTCTGTTTTTAATGAACATACTTATTTTTTTTTGTTGTGTGTGGAATCATATTGCAAACATATGAGTTCTTTATGTCGTAAACGTAACATTTTTTCATAACAGCAACTCATATGTTTTTAACCATTGTCTTTTGTTTTATTTTTTGTTTATCATTTTTTTTCTTTTAGAGATAATTTCGTATAAGCACATATATTAAAAGTTTTGATAAAGTGATAATATTATAGTTTTTTTATTTTTGTGATGACTTTAATTTGTATTTTTGAAATAAATTTTGAATTAACAATTAAAGATATTGGTGTTAATTAACTTTGATATTAGTGGTTTTTTTTAAAAATATCTTCAATCGTTTGTCTAATGATATTTTTAAAATTTTGAGTGTAGGTTTTTTAGTTTGTGAAACATTAATTTATTTGGATTAAAAAAAATATTTTTTGAAACATGGTCTATTAGCAATTTATTGACGTTATTAGCTTTGGCTCCTCGAAAGAGTCGGAGTAGACATGTTTTCTTTTTTAAGTAGTACCTGGTTTGCCGTGTGCAAGAAAACTTTCCATTTAAATGCTAGTTATAATTGATTTTTTGTATAGTAATCAATATATTCAAAGTATTTTTTATTTCTTACTCTTTTTGATAAGAAATAATGGTTTAAACGGTCATATCTAATATGTATGTAATTATTTTTATTTACCAAAGTTTAACGTCTTCGGATCTTTGGATTTATATTATTTGGATGTTTACTACAATACTGATAAGTTTCTAATTACGTTATATTTATGAGTTGTACATTATATTTAATTTAATGTTTTTTTTATATATTAATGATATATTTTTTTTTTATATTAATTATATGATGATATATACTATTATAAGTATATTTTATTATATTATTATATTTTTGGAGTAATAATTATTTTAATATAATATTTATTAATTATTTATGTATTATATACATTATTATTATATTATTAATTTATATGTATATATATAATATATATTTTATATTATATTATTTATTGAACTGTTTATAATTATTTTGTTTAATTATTTGTTTTTAATTTATAGTATTTATTAGTATTTATTTATGATTATTAGTTATATGGGAGTATATATTTTGTTTATTATTTAGTATATATATTATTATGATAATTAGTTTATTTTTAGTATTAGATTTAGGATTGGTATTTTTATTTGTTTTTGTGTATTTTTGTTTGTTTGAGGGTGATGGATTGTTTGAATTATTATTGTATTTCAAGTGTCTGGCGATCGTAGCATCTCTCATATGCATTATAAAAAGAATTTAGGAATCATTGGTGGAAATTTTGTTGTGTGTTTGAGCGTTCCTGAAGGTGGGTTGGGGGTTACGCTTATGTGGAGCTGGTGTTTGGTCTTGGTGTATTTTCACGTTTTGTAAAATAGGATCAAAAAGGAAAATGGCAAATGCTTTTGAATGCGCGAAACTTTTATGTGTAAATCTTGGTGAAATGAAAATATTATGTAAGGCGAAATATAATTAGAAATCGATTTAATTATTTGAAATCCCAAAAATATTTTACTTAGTAAATTGAACGGATCGTTTCAATTGAAAATAGAGAATTTTTCGAAAGCTGTTGAACTTGAATGTTATGACTTTTCCCCGGTTAAGACTAATTCCATGTGACTTGGCTATTAGAAATGAAGTTGCTTTGCTAGAGGACTGAAAGTTAATATTTTAGGTTGGCAGATATGCTTCAAGATTTTGTGGAATTTTGTGGAATCCTTGTGTGTTCCATTATAGCCCGCACTATTTTTTTTTTATATAGATTGGACTATAAAATTCTTTATATGTTCTAAGAAATTATTTTTTTTGAGTTGGATAAATTAGCAAACTGCCCGCTTTTTTCCGAACCTTTTGAACGTCATTTTCGGGGTGTGTTTTTTACTGTGGTTCTACGTAGTCATTTGTTTTTCGGCGTTTTCAATTTTTGTCAAAACCTAATTTTTTACATTTTCCTCGTATCCCAACTTCTATACAATTTTTTTCGAAATGACTTCAACTTGAAATATGACATAGATTGGGTCTATTACGCACAAATAATGCTTCTATGATTACTTTTTTTGATTTTTTTGGAAAATTTGGGCTCTTTGCAATGGGTCTGCATATTTCAAAGCCTATCTTTTTTTTTTTTAAATAATTATAATATATTAATATTTATTATTATATATATATATATATATATTATATTATTATTTATATTATATATTTATATAATATTATATTATTATATATATTATTATATTTTATATTATTTTTATTTATATTATATTATTATATTTATTATTTTTATTTTTATATATATATATTTATTATATTGGTGATTGCAGTTGTTTTTTTCATATTATTGTGTTGTTGTTGTTTTTGTGATTTTTATTTTACTTGTCTTTTTTCTTCAGTTCGTGTAGTTTGTTGTTATTCGGCTTCTAGATGATAGTCCCATTTTTAAACGTACGTAGTGCGTTTCGTTGGCCAACATTTATAATATTGATTAGTTATTTTTTATTTGTATTTTTTTTCTTTGGTTTTTCCAAAAAAGTTGTCTGAAAAGTTTAACCATCGAATATTGTTTCCTACTTTTTTTCTATAATAAAATTTTAATTTTATCATATGTTTTTTTTTTTTTTTTTTTTGTTTTTGTGTTCTTTTAATGCTTAGTTGTTGTTCGTTTTTTGATTCTGTTGTTCCGAGTTCGTAGGTTATATAAACCACTCTCATAATTGAGTGTCTGATCACTAATATTTATTATATGATTTGTGTATTATGTTGTCGGATTCATTGGTTTCGAGTTGTGTTGGTAGCATTATTGGTTTTTTTATGTGAGTATTGTGAGGTATTAGGTTATTTTATTTGGTATATATATTAGTGTTTAGGTGATTTTATTTAGTAGTATATATATATTATACTAATTATTGGTTGATTTGTCATTGCTTGTTTTGGAGTTAGCTAATATTGAGTCTAGTTTCAAGTTAGTTGCGTATTGTTAGCTTGTATTCGGGTATGTTAGATATATAATATATATATATATATATATATATGTATTGTGTATAGTGAGTTTTTTAGTTTGATGTAGTATATTAGGTATTTTTGTGAGTATATATAGTTTGATTTTAGTGATATATAGTTATTATTATATGATGTATATTTAGGGTATTTTTATTAGTATTTATATAGTGTATTTGGTGGTTATTGTGTTTAGTGTTGTATATATGATTTTTTTTGGGGTTGTTGAGTATTTAGTTATGATATATTTGGATTTTTTAGTTGTTGCTTGTTTCGGAATCACTAATGATTAGGTGCTAGTTTCAGAGTTAGTTAGTGGTTAGTTGCTTTTTTTTTAGTTAGCTAATGATTAGTTGCTCGTTTCATAGTTAGTTATCTATTAGTGTTGTTTGCGTAGTTAGGTTTTTGGTGGTTGATTGAGTGTATTTATTTTTTACTAGGTTATTTTTTGGTATATTTAGTTTTTTGTATTGGTGTTATATATATATAATATATATATTTTTTTTAGTTTGACAGTATGACATTTTTAGTTTCTGTATATATATGCATATGCTGATGCATATTTTCGTAACAGTTCAAGTGAGATAAGAATTTGTTTAAAATTTATTTATTTATTTTAGTATATTTTTGTTTTTATAGGTATTTTTTATAATATAGGTATTTTTTATTATATTTGATATTATATTATTATCTATGTTAGCCTATATATAGTGTATTTATATTATATATTATTTTGATATTATGTATATATATATTATATTATTATTTATATTGTATTTAGTTTTATTAATAGTTTGTATGATATTATGGTTATTTAGATAGGTGGAGTATGTATGTATTTTATATCATCAATGGTTTTTATTGTATAATAATGGGTTATTTATATATAATTATTGTTATATATATTTTATTTTTGATATTATAATACAAATATATTTTATATATATTATTATATTATTATAGTTTATTTGTATATATATATATATATTATATTAATATTATATATTTGATATATATTATATTTATTTATAGTAGTATAGTATATATTATTTATGTTTATATATATATTATTATATATTTAATATATATAATATATATATAATATATAGTATTATTTTCTTATGAGTTATATATATATATATATATATATATATATATTATATATATATATATATGCATATATATATATATATATTATATATTATATAGTATATATATATAATATAGTATATATTTATATTATATTTATATATATATATATAATATATATTATTATATATATATATTATATATATATATATATATAATATATCATATATAAGATCTATTTTATTATAATTTATATTATTATAAATATATATATAATATTATTTATATATATATATTATATATATATAGTGATATTTGTTATATATATATATATAGGATATATATATACTATTATTATATATAGTATAGTATATATATATATATATATATATTATTATATATCGTATATATATATATATATATATATATATATATATATACTACATATATGTATTATATATATATATATTATATATATATATATATATATATATATATATATATATATATATATATAAATATATATATATATATTATATATACAAATACAGATATATAATTATATATTATTTATAATATATATTATTTATATTATATATATATATATATTATATATATATTATAATATATATATATTATATATATATATATAATAAATAATAATAAATACATAATATTATATATATGTATATATATTTATATTAGTTATATATATATATATATATATATATATATTATATATATATATATATATACATATTATATATATATATATATATATATATATATATATATATATAATATATTATATAATATATATATTATTATAATATAGTATATATATATATATATTATATATATATATTAAAATAATATTATGATTATTATATATATATATATATATATATTAGTTATATATTATATATATATATAATATTATAATATATATATATATATATTATATATATATTTTTTTATTGATAGTATATTATATAATATATATATAATTTATATAATGTATATATTATAATATATATATATATATATATATATATATATATATGATATATAGTTTATTGATTATGTATATATTATATAGATAGTATATATAGTGAAGTTATATTATATGTGTGTTGTGTTTGTGTGGGTTGGTTGTGTGTGTGGTTTTTTTTGAGAAGGTGCATTTAAACATTTAAACAGAAGAAGAAGAGAGTAAAGAGTTAAATAATGTATGTTTTGGTGGTAAGTATAAAGACTTTTGGGAGGGAGGTAGGGAGGGTTGGATTAGAGAGGGAAGGGAGCGAAGGAGGCTGATAGAGGAAGAAGGGGGAAAGAATAGGGGAGCGATAGTAACAGGGTAAATCAATTATGGAGTGAAAAAATAATAGAAGCCAATAAGAAATTAATTAAAAAAATAAAAAAAAAAAAAAGATAATTGCGAGAGAAGAAAAAAGACAAACATGGAAAAAGGTTTACAATTACATAATATTAAACAGTCTTAAGAACAAGCTAAACATTGCTTATATTTCAACAAATAAACAACTTAAGAGTAGTCTATATACATATTACAAAACATTACTTGAGTAAGTGATCAAACTATAACAGTTTTTATTGTCATTGAAAGGTTCAGATAAAATACCAAAACAAGCAAGCAAATAAAATAAACAATTGCCAAACATAATACAAACATGTGAACAAATACAATTACATGAATGATAGGCATTTGAACCTCGGACAAGCTTAAGTATTAAAAGGTAAAACAAACAAATGCAAATTGTAAATAACAAACAAACAAACAAACAACAAACTAAACTAATTACAATACAAACAAATCAACAAATCATAACAATTACAAAACTACAAACAAACAAACATAGCGTAAACCAGATACAAACAAACATAGCAAACTAAACAAACAACAAACAAACATTATCAGCAACAGCAAACAAAACAAACAAACAAACAAAACAAACAAACAAACAAACAAACTATACCAAATCAAAAATTCAAACAAACAAATCTAATACAACCAATCATATTACTAAATCATTATTACTATACAAAAAACAACAAACAAACAAACAACTAACAACAAGAACAAAACAAACATAACAAATACAATCATAAATATAACCAAACATAACAAATTCAAACAAACAAAGCATGACAAACAATTTTACAAGTTCATATCAACAAAATCAATTACAAACTAGTCATACAAACAAACAAACAACAAACAAATCATAATCATAACAATATCAAACAATTTATCTATATATTCTAATTTTATATTAATCTAAAACATTAAATCTGAATACTATTATATGAAAATTTTTAAACAGTTTACTTTAATTTTGCTTTAACATTACTTGAACAAAAAAAAAATATTTTAGATTTTTAATATTTATTTTTTCCATTTTCACGTTGTTTAATAATATCTTTTTATTTGATTATCTAAAATTTCAAAATGCGAAATGAAGAATAACTCTCTTGATATTAATTGAAAATTATTAAGCTGCCGCCTTTTTTTGATATATTTTATATAATATAATAATTTTTAATATAATAATTTTTATTTATTAATAAATATAATATAATAATAATTAAGTACCTTAA
>JABUQX010055942.1:0-12500 GCA_015478945.1 Trachelipus rathkii
GCATAAATAAGTGGTAGCGAGACCCCAACCCACAGCCAATATATATATATATATATATATTATAATATATATATATATAATATATATAATATATATATATATATATATATACTATATATATATATATATATATATATATATATATATATTATATATGAAGGGAGAGAATTCCTATAGAGACAATAAAAATTATATACATTTGAACTAACCTTTGCAGCCTGTATTCAGCAAGTAATATCTGTAATAGGGTAGTAAGCTTTCTGTTTCAAGCAAGTGTGTATGATGTATCATCTGCATTGCTATTAGACTGGTGAAATGAGGCTCTGGGTAACGTCGAAATTATATATATATATATATATTATATATTAATATTATATTATATAATATATATATATAATTATATAATAAATATATATATATATATATATATATAATAATATATATAATATTATAGTATATATATATATTAAATATATATATAATAGTATATGAGAGAGAAGAGAGAGAGAGAGAGAGAGAGAGAGGAGAGTCATTGTGAGCACCACCGCCCACAGAGAAGCGGCCACATCGGGTTGAATAATGAACTCCATGGGTTGGCACCATGGCTTAAACCCCTATTTTGAATGTCAATAAAATTTAGATGGCAAATAAATATTCGTCAAAAAATAAATAAAAAGATATGTCTACATTATAAATAGTCATAAGTTACATAAAAAATATAATGTTATAAAAGATATTTCAGTCTGATAGATAAAGAAATAGATTACTGTTAAAGGGGGAGGCTTCCAAAAAGATATGGGAGATAAACCTTTAGAAGGTGTTATGGATCGTAAAGTAGGAAATGACACGGCGAATGGGGTCCAGTTGGGGACAATCAATGAAGATATGGTGAATAGATTGCGTGGTATGGCGACGGCAAAATTTTGCAGATGGGAGGAGGGTCCTTTGATATGCATTGGCTGTGAGTAATATTGGTGTGCCCAATACAGAGGCATGCAGGTATCACCTAGTGCAAACGCTTCCGACGGTGAGAGGAAGACCACTCACCAATGTTTGGCTTTATATCTCTACGTTTCGCCCCTCGCTGATCACTCTTCCAGCACTCTTGCTAATTATACCGGAAGGCCTTTCGGAGAGCAGGATAGTAATCAGTTGATAGCAGGTGACCTTTTCCAATGGCATCCGTGAGGTACCTAGAACAGCTCCGAAAAGAAGAGGTGGCGCCATTTTGGCCTCTCTGTCAGCGATGTCGTTGCCAGTTACCTTTACGTGAGAGGGGTTCCAACTTAATATGATTTGTTTATTACAAGAGGAGAAGCCGAAGAAATTGTTGTACAGCATATGAAGTTGTGTTTTTAGAATATGGGGCTTTAAGCGACTGCAGGGCACAGAAAAAAACTGAAAAAATGACATAGGAGTGATCTTGGTTAAGGAATAAAATTCGAGAAAAGGCAATCGTTATAGCCATTAATTATGCTGTAAAATTGAAGCAATATGGGAGATGGTATGGGAGAGGTTGCGGTCAGGAAAAACAGCAGATGCACCGACATTGTTCCTTGTTTTAGAACCGTCAGTAAACATTGGAGTAAATCCACCATGAACTGCGGAATGTGGCAGGAAGGATGCCTTTAACAATGCAGCATGGTTGCTGGATTTGAACAGTGATGCGTCAGGACCAGGCAAATGGAAGGAGCAGGGAATAACCAAGGAGTATACCCTTCGTCATAAGAGAACGGCAACACCTTTTGCAAAGGGATGTTGAGTAAGTTAAGAATGTTAAAAATTGTGTTTGCAAATGGCAAGTAAAGGAGATTCTGAGAAATCTCTTGCAGAATCCGTGATAGAGCAGATGGTATTGGGGTTTTAAAGCGAAGATAACTTGTGCACATAATGTATTCCCTTCAAAAGAGAGAGTGGAATTACATTCGGTTTCAACTTCAATGCTAACCGTGGGGGAGCGATCGGAGGCTCCAGTTGGGAGATTACGGAACGCCTCTTTTTGATGGATCTAATAGTGTAGGAGTAGTGTGTAGGCCTGACCATATACTACATACAGCCAGTATATCCAGCTTCGATGGGATCTAGCGGTGTAAAGACGTACAACAGGGACTTGCAATCTACCAACACCAAGATTTTGAGGCGAATGCACGTTAATAGGTCAACACGCTCTGATCAAATCGGTTTTCTCAGGGTTTAATGTGCGGCGCTAATGCTTAGGGTGGTCATCTAGAATGGGTCTTTACTGAAATTTTGTAACTTGTGTATAGTAACAAGAAAGGGTGAATCAATAAGGTTAGGTTTCGCGTGGAGGACGGTTGCAGTTTTTTGGGTACTTCCTTTTCCTTAAATAGTGGCTACTGACGTTTTGGTGGGTATGATATATATATATATAATAATAATAATGATATTAATAATATTAATATTACTATCATATATATATAATTATATATATTATATATATATATATATATTATATATATATTATATAATAGTATATACTTAATATATATATATATAAAAAATATTTATATATATAATTAATCTTTAATTAATAATGTATAATATATATATATATATATAATATATATTAATATATATATATATGATAATATATATTAATATATATATATTTAGTACATATAAAATAGCTATATAAATATATATATATATTGAGTGAATATAATAGTACTGTATAGTCATGAGTATATATCAGTAGCTATCTATATGAACTCATATCCCCCCTACAACACAACAATTCCCCTAAGCAATCACACAATATACACACAGTCATTACAAAAAATACTCGAAATAATTTCAGTCAACACCTATCAGCGAGCACACACTCCTGACATTATCAAAACTTAACGAGACTCTCACCCACTGACTCAAAGACCGAAATATCGCGAGCCAAGAGTGTGATCGGGGCACTCACCACCTCCTAACTTACAAATATATAAAAGCTGATTTTATTGCGTAAACACACGCATACCTCTGTCTCAAACCACATTAGAATCAGAAACAGCTGATCTCTACAGAATGTCCTGCCCTCAACACACCGGGCGCAATTCCAATTACATACTACGAGGGACTACTCTCCCCTTTTTTATTTAGAATAGTTTGTTCTAAATTAATCTCTTATATTAGTAGTATATGATATATATGATATATATATATATTAATTATAATATTAATGTATAAGGCTAATATATTATATAAGTATAGTACGATACTATATATATATAAATAATATATTAGCTAGATATATATATATATATATAGTTTATATATACTACTCGAGCTCAAAATAATGCACCACTGGCTCATATGACGTAAACAGGTTACAGAAAGGACCTGAACGCTGTGCAACTTTGATTATGTCATAAATAACAGTCCCGTAACATCCGGGACACAGTATAGTGTTGGGGGTGTATAGGGTCCTCCATCGCTATAATTAAGATAAATGACTAAAGAAGCCACGTAACTCAAGCTTTAGCGATTGGGGGAAGGTTGTGGTGGGAATGTTGAGTACGTGGTACATTCAGGTGCAAATATAACGCGCTATATACCATGAAGGATTGCGCTCGACTAATCACTTGATGAGGCGCAAGAGATTACCACCCTCGAGCCGAAGAGTTACGGGTAGCGTGAACTCGTGAACGGTTTTGGTGTGGCGCAAAAAACAAGTGCGCGGGTAGTCGCAGCGGTAAGCCGAGGCACCCAGGTAGCACGCAAAGTGGCGGGTGCCAGATGAGGTCTCACGTAGGCCAAGACTGGCGTTGACAGAACCGTTTCTGCGTATGCGGGGTGACCATGCAATTTTGCACCGGAAAGCTACATTGGACCGTCGGTGATGTGGTGGATGTGCTGCCTACGGATGGGTTCAGACAGAGCGGTCTCTACAAATCCGAATCGAGGCGATTCAGAGTCTATTGACGACCTAATGAAAGGTACGTGTAAGTAATATGCGAGAGGTATTGGCATTTTGGGGTATGGATTCTCTCATGGCTCTGGAAGGCATGTTCTTTATAACGGGTCCGTACAGAGCTTTGCAAGTACTAGATGTACGGTTCCCTACTCCTCGCACGGTAGCATCGCAAGATATCCTTGACCGTATGTCGCTGTCAGTATGCCCCAACATCGGTGGCTGATGTCATTTAGTGCATTGAGCAACGCAAGAACACACAAGGCCAGAGTGTGTCAACCGAATACCTAACGAGGTGTAAATCATGGGTATTGGATTACGCCGCCTACAGGTTCCAACCTAAACCAATTGAACCATTTGTTGGACATGTTGAAACTGCGGATGAGACAGCTGCAACCACCGCCAGGAATCCTCCAGCCGCTGGGGCAGGCGGTGGGTCGCATGTGGGATCAGATTTCGTGGAGGACATTCGGCACTCATTGAGAGCATGCACGACGGTGAAACCGTCATCTATGCCAAAGTGACGATACACTTATTGAGTAAACGCGCTCCACACACGACCCTACCGCTCTAACGTCCAATATTGGAGGAACGCATCATATCAACATGCAAGACCCATTCGCAGGTACCCAGGGGATTCCTTGGGGCCTCTAGACCTAATTTACGCACCAACAATATAATGTGTTCTATGCTGTGTTATTTGACATAATAAAGTTACACAGCGGTCTGGTCTTTCTGTACCTGTAAAGTGCATATGAGCCAGTGGTGCTTTAATTTTGACGAGTAGTATATATATATATATACTATATATATAATATATATATATATTATTATATATATAATATACTATATATCATAATATATATTATAATATATAGGTAGGTAGTATATAAGTTGTAACAGCGTATATATATCTAGTAGATATCATATAAAGTACATAAATATATATAACTTATAATAGCTATTATATTATTTAGTTATTAGAGTATATATATATATATACCTAGTATATACTATATAATATACTATAATGAAGGTATTATATATAGTACTAGTACATTATGAATTATATATATATACATATATACTATATTATATATTAATATAGACTATAATATATATATGGTGATACTAATAACTAAAACACTTGTTAATTTTAAATTATTAATTAAAGTCTTATCATTACTGTTAGGTTAATTATTGGCAGGAACTTGTGTCCTTTCTCATTTTGAGCGATCACATTGGTATCGGCCCAAAAGTGTTAGATTGGTCACCTAGAGAAATGGTAATTGATGTGAGGCCCACCAATTCCACGTTTCTGTGATGTGTCGTCGATCAGGAGTAGAGGGAGAGCCTCCCATTCTTTGACCGATGAACCTCAGCCGATGGTCTAGATGGACAATGCAGACACGGTTCTATACTTTATACCTTCACCAGTTCTAACGATTGCCTTAAAGATTTAATAGAAAAACAATTAGTTTTCTTTGAAATATTTTTTATAAATTATTAATAGGCAATAATAATTTATTTACCATAAAAAAAGAAAAAAATATATTATATATATCTATAATATATATCGTATATACTTAATATATAGATATATAGATATATACTTTATATAGTTAATATATAGTATAAAGTAGTATATTTCACTGTTGTGTGGTGTGTGTGTGTGTGGGTGTGTGTGTGTGGTGTGTGTGTGTGTGTGTGTGTGTGTGTTGTGGTGTGTGTGTGTGTGTTGTGTGTGTGTGTTGTGTGGTGTTGTGTGGTGCTGTGTTGTGCTGTGTGTGTGTCTAGTGGTTGTGTGGTGTGTGTGTGGTGATGTGTTGTGTGTTATGTAGTGTGTCTTGTGTGTGTTGTGTAGATGGTGTGTGTGATTGTGTGCTGTGTGTGGTGTGTGTGTGGTGTGTGTTGTGGTGTGTGTGTGTGTGCTGGATGTTTAGTGGTGTGTGTGCTGTGGTGTGTGAGTGTGTGTGATCAGTAGTGTGGTGGGTTAGATACTGTGTGTGGGAGTGTGTTGTTTGTTGTGTGCCTTGTGTGCTGTGTGTGATGTGTGTGTGTGTGTGTGTTGGTGTGGGGTTGTGTGTGTGTAGTGTGTGTGTGTACGTGTGTGTGTGTGTGTGCGCATGATGTGGTGATGGTGTGTGTGTGGGTTGTGGTGGTGTGTCGGTGTGGTGTGTGTGTGCTGTGTGTGTGTGTAGTGGTGTGTGTGTTTTGTGTGTGTGTGCGGGTGTGGTGTGTGTGTAGTTGTGTGTGCTGATGTGTGATGTGGGGAGTGTGTGTGAGATGGTTGTTGTTGTTAATGGCTTTGTGACTGCTGCTGTGGTGTGTGTGTGTGTGTGTGTGTGTGTCGTGGTGTGTTGTGTGTGTGTGTGTGTGTTGTGTGTGTGTGTGTGTGTGTGTGTGTGTGATGTCGTTGTTGTGTGTGTGTTGGTGTGGTTCTGTGTGTTGTGTGTGTGTGTGTGTGTGTGGTGTGCGATTGTGGTGTTGTGTTTTGGGTGTGTGATGTGTGCTGTGTGAATTGTGTGTGTTGTGTGTGTTCGCCCATACATGTGTGTGGTGTGAATGGTGTGTGTGTGTGAGTAGCTGTGTGTGTGTGTGTGCTGTGTGTGTGTGTGTAAAGGAAAGCGATATATCCCTACAACGAAGTACGAGATTGGCTACAAGAAAAAAATTATCTTCAAGCTTTAGCCTTAAGCTGTGGGGTCGCGGCACATATGATGCAGGATTGAAGAGTGTAAAGACAAGACTGATATTTAAAGCCTCTTTTAAAATCAAATGATACATCATTCAGATTTTAATTCGAAAGAGCCTCATTGCTTCATGTGGGTACTGTTGTTAAAGGCGTTCTTTTGATTATGTCACATTGATCATTCATCTACAATGCGAGGATTTAATGGCAATGAACGGAAATTCCGGTCCACGGTGGTCTTTTTGCTTGCAATGCCTCAGCTAGAAAATATCCTACTGGAAGAAGTACAGGAATATTGAGTCTAGTAATAAAAGCCAGCCATATAGCGCAATAGCTGCTCACACGGGGACAGCGGTGTCCACTAGTGATGTTAAGGGCTTCAAAGGAAAGAGGCGGTTTTTAGTCAGCATATTCGTCGTTCCAATAACACATTCATTTAAAATGAGCGTAGAGAGCGCTGATTTAAGCCAGCATCTCAGTTCCATTACCGTGAAAATAGGAATGTAGTAAAAGAAAAAGTTAGTTTGGCACTTTCACAACACTGTAGGGGAAGATCTTAGATAACTGCGAACACATGGATACCCATTATATGAGCTCCGAGTATAATCGAAAAAACTATTTAAAGTTGAGTAGCGTTTGGAAACGAGGTCAATTACATTGAGAATTAAAAGCTTGGCATATAGGACTGTTGGAGAGTGCCACTATAGAGTAGTCAGTTTCTAAAAATAACAAATGAGGCCATGCGGCTAAGCATGCACAGAACTGTATGTAAGTTGGGTAGATTATGCTATATACTATATATATATATATATATATTAGTGTATATATACACACTATATATTTTCAATTTTATATTATATAGTATATACTATTATATATATACTATATATATTATATATATATTATATATATATATATATATAATATATATATATATTATTATATATAATATATAGTATATATATATATATATATAGAGTATATATATATATATATATATATATATATATACTATACTATATATATACATATTATCAGATATAAATTATTAAATATATAGATATATAATATATATATATATATAGTAACTAGTATATATATATATATATATATATATTATATATATTATTATATATATATATAATATATTATATTAAATATATTATATATATATATATAATATATATAAGTATCTAATATATATATATATATATATATAGTATATATCTTATATATATTACTATATGTATATATAAATATATATATATGATATTAATAACTATACGTTTAGCTCCGTATTAAATTATTTGCGAATTTATGAAGAACAACACCCAAAAATGACCGAAATCTTGAAAGATCACTGTATACACGGAGTTGTTGCAAGTTTGTTCTCACCCAATATCCAAACAAATAAAAAGAGAAACGATTAAAGAAGCTAGTTTTGGTTTAAAGGTGAAATTGCGTTAAGGATAATAATGGAATAGTTGTTCTAAAATGGAAAGATACTCAAAAATATGAGAGAAATAATAGATGAAAATGGGAATAAATTTAAGGAAAGTATGATGGGAACAGCATAACACAAATTTGTTCGAAGCAGGGAATGTGAGAATGAGATTCAGTAATATAATTTATTAATAATAAAATTTATAGTGTTTGTATAGGGGGGGGGGGGGGGGGGGTGCTATTGTAATGTTTGTAATTGGTTTTTACTTTTTGAGATTTAGATACATTTCATATAATGATCCTTATTGTAATATAATAAAAAAAACCAATGGAAAAATGACATGCGATCATGAATAGCATATTGATAATATATAATATAATATTATATATATATATTACTATATAATGTATATATATATATATATATATATATATAATATATATATATAAATATATATATTATATATATAATAATAATATATATATATATATATTATATATATTATATATTATAAGCTGTAAAATAGAATATTATTATTATTATATCAAACCTTCTCAGTGGTAATCTCTGGTGGATATTCTACTGTGAGTTTCATTGATGTTGAGACTGGTTCTCCAATGCCATTGTCGGCTGTGCAGATGTAGGTACCTTCAACATGTCTGTCAACATTTTCGAGTGTCATGCTGTATCCCATTTCTTCTTGAGCTCCTGAAGGGAGTCTTCCCGATTCCTTTGACCATTTAATGGTTGGTTTTGGATTTCCATTTGCTTCGCACTCAACAGTGACAGATGATCCCTTTTCAACGCGTTGTTTCAATGGAGTTTTTGCTTTTACAGTCGAAGGATATTGGACATCAATTTTAAATCTTAATTCGGTATCAGAATTGGCCTGGTAGTAGCAGATATAAGTTCCACCATCAGTTCGTTTAATGTTTTGAAGTTTGAAGACACTGTGAGCGTTTTTAAACCTCGATCTTCTTTCTACTTTCATCTCTCCAACGTAAAGAATTTGATCTTTTGAACCTGTTCCATTTATCTTCTTGAAGATAATTACGTCGTCATCTGAGATAAATAATATAAGTACATTATTAAACAGTTTTGTTTATATATTAATTATTTTATTGTTATTGTTATGATTAGAATAAAAGTTTATCATCTTACTTCTTTAGAAAAAACAAACAAAAACAAAATAATGATTAAACAGCTTTATTCCTATCTTATTTTCTTAGATGATTAATTTAAAGTTTTAAACGCCACAAATTACTTAGAAATATTAATGGTTAACTCGCACCTTACGAGATTTCAGTGAAATTATAAATTATTAATATTAATTAATACATAATTATAAGGTATTAAATTATTTCCTTGCTTGTTTTACGTGGCATTTTGAAATGCCTTCCCAAAATGTGATTCGCTGATAAATCATTGGATTTGCACTAGGATTCATCGAGCGCCGCCTTTTTTTTTTTTTTTTTTTTTTTTTTTTTTTTTTTTGCACACCACACCAGGACGCTGAAATTTTGCGCGGTATTGCACCGGTTCGTCGACTAGTCTTCATCATAGGCTCTATATCATGGCGCCCATACAGAAAAATTTCGGGGGAGGGGGGGGGGAGCGAGCTAGGGCAGCCGTATAGCTTCCCACAATAATTTACAAGAAAACCAAACTTAAATGATGTGCTCCGAATTTTTATTGCAAAATAAATTTAGGAGGCATATGTAATGATATGCAAGGAAGGTAGAAAGTTCGCCACCGAAATATATATGTATATATATATATATTATATATATATATATTATAATATATATATATATTATATATATATATATATATATATATAATATATCATATTATATTTATTATATATAATATATATATATATATTATATATATTATATATATAACGCCAATATATATATAAATTATATATATATATATATATGTATATTATAATAATGTAAAAATACTATATATATATTACATAATATATATATATATATATATATATATATATATAATATATATATATATATATATATATATATATATATATATATATATATATATATTATGCGAATTGTTGGGACAAAACCCCAAATGCACAAGTGTTGAAACAGTTTGAGAAGAAGCAATTAAACTTGAGAAACTATTTTATTACAGTAATTTAACTAATGTAAAGTAATAGATGAAACGAGATTTATGAATCAGTATAGAGAAGCTGAAGTCTTCTAGATTGAGGTACACATTTCTTGGAATGTTGCGATAAATAAATTAACTGAAGCTCTGAGTTGTTTGACTTGGACCTTTCATTATACTAAAAGACTCGCTTCAGCAAGAAAATTCTCCAGTAACTGACTTTTGTTGAATTTTTCGCTTTCTTGCATTAATTTTTCTTACTCATCTTCCTCATATTATTGGGATGAAGATACAAGTGAGCAGAGACAGTTCCAATGGGGTCGGAAATTTTTTCTTTCAACGCAGAAAGTAACCCATCTACTATGGGAATAAACAAAGATCTCCCGTTATACTATGCTGATGATTCAGCAGGAACATTTCTTCATTGCATTTGTTTAGATTCAAGGTAAGGAACTATAATTTCAACTTTCAAGGTATTTGAAACTGTCTTCACACCTGAGGAAATGACGCTGAATTCCTCCTGAAAGTTTTGACGATGCCTTTCAATCGCAATAATAAACTCTCTGATTTGACACCGTACAGTATAGATATCCATATTAACAGCTTACAAGGTGTTTAAGAGTGGTTCCAGAATCGTTGAGTAATGGACATTAACAATTACCCTCGAGAGAAAGGTCGGAGTCAAAACTGTAGAAGTAGCTGAAAAGCTCTCTCCTTAGCCTGTCGGTTACAGTTGAGGACACAACATTTACAAAATGCTCTCGGAAAAGAAGGATACCTCTGTATTTCTAGGATTATCGTGTCTCACACAGCAAATATAATGAAGCGATCAATATTCTTGTTAGTGAACTTTCCTTGAAGATTTTTATGTACTCTTTTTTTATTGTGGCTACTAAATTTTGGGCTTCACTAAAGTGATGTAGATCATTAAATACGAGATTCTATCAATTAGAAGTGCAATTGAAGAAGTCTGCCATTACATATTTATATTAAACTCTCTTTTGCACACCAGAAAGTTTGCTTACTTTCATAGAAGAACCATCGCAACCTTGCCAAGCAAAGTTGTTTGGTTCCAGTTCCATTATCTACAGTGTATTTAAAATGGTTTGAGCTACTGATGATAATGCATCCAGCTAGCTGAAGGCAATTAAGCCCAGGAACTCTTCTCATACCAATTTTTTCTCTCTCTTTCCTAAATACCGGACGCCCAAGGATAGTTGTTCAGTTCCAGCAATTTCTGCAATGTCATCGGCCAGTATATCATTATACTGTTGACTAAATGACCTCTTACAATAAAGTAATAGTTTTCCAAAATCTCTTTCTGAATAATATGGGAAATATATTTCATATTTTTCGAAGTTCTGTGGAAATTCTTGAAGCACAACATTCCCTGCTTCAGCTCGAATATGAAGCAAATCACGATAAACACTTGATTCAATAACTGCGACACTAATTGACAAATCGTGGGTTGTGCAAAAAGGAAGACTTTATTAATATACAAACAAATTTAGCTCGGTTTTTTGTAATAGCTTTTTTCTTGGCAGAATCGAGTTGATGTCTACTAACATCAGGTCTCACCAATTTCAAAATATTTAGGGAAATTTTATCAGCGCTTTCACTGTCTTCTCTGTCATTCGGATTTTATATGATTCTTCATATTCTCATGAAAATCTTTGTACGTGCTACGTGGTGCAGAGCCTGACAATAAAAGAGTCTTGAAAATCACGTTGGACTGATGGCAAAAAGTCATGTGAATAAAGCTCAAAAAGAAATATTGAAGAGACTTAGCAGGGAAGCGAAGCGAATTTTATTTACATTATAAAACTCAAAACAAAAAAATTCTTTATTTTTTGTAAAAGTTTTAATTTAATATTTTTTTTTTAAAAATTACCTTATTTAAATGTATGCTATACATGTTTGTAACTAGTTTTTTTTTTTTATCTAATACGTAAGCCACAATTTTTTCCTCCATTTTTCTGGGGAGTAGCAAGTGCTCCCCTCTTGCCCCACCCTGCGGGTGCCCATGTTCTATGCTGTATCATCGTCATCAAGAAAGAAAACTAAGAGTACATATATGTATTGCATTCAAAATTATGTTTTGAAATTTATTTTCGCATATTTATTTACAAAACGTGAATACAGGAACTATATAGAGAAATTACTTCTGGTTTTAACTATCTCTCTTGGAATGTAACGATCACACAAAATACAAGTTAACTATATTTCACACAAAATTGTTATAAACTAATGACAATGATTAAAGAAAAAAAAACAAGTTTGAGCTCATTCCAATTTTTCCACTTATT
>JABUQX010055942.1:17500-25000 GCA_015478945.1 Trachelipus rathkii
TATTATATATATATATATATATATATATTATATATATATATATATTATATATATATATATATAGAGTATATATAGTATATATATATATATATATATATATATATATTAATATATTTATATATATATATATATATATATATCTACCCATATATATATATATATATATATATATATATATATATATATATATATATATATATATATATATATATATATATATATATATATATTATATATTTATAATATATATATATATAGTAGTTTTTCTATAAATATATATAGTATATATATATAAGAAGTTTTATATACATATATATATATATATATATATATATATATATATATATATATATATATATATATATATATCCTTTGGATTGAAGTTAAAAATAAAATAATATAAATATATACAGTCACATTTTTGTAAAAACAAAACTGAAATTGTTTTGAAGTTGTTTTTTTTTCGTACGTCTTTATATAATCATTTGCATAAAAGTGAAAGAGACGCTTTTGATTTAAAATATAAAAGTTTTTCACGCACGTACATTATAGAGCAAAATAATAATAATAATAATAATAATAATAATAATAATAATAATAATAATAATAATAATAATAATAATAATAATAATAATAATAATAATAATAATAATAATAATAATAATAATATTTTGTAATAATAATAATAATAATAATAATAATAATAATAATAATAATAATAATAATAATAATAATAATAATAATAATAATAATAATAATAATAATAATAATAATAATAATAATAATAATAATAATAATGATTAAAATAATAATAATAATAATAATAATAATAATAATAATAATAATAATAATAATAATAATAATAATAATAATAATAATAATAATAATAATAATAATAATAATAATAATAGGAAGGGTATGGATGGAGAAATAATAACAATATATTTATTTTAAATTCTTTTTTTTGATAGCTGAACAAAACAACAATCAAAATGTCTTTTCGATCAAAGGAGGGAAAAAGGAATGTCTTTCGAGTTGAAATCACACTCACGACAAACATTTTGATCACACTTTGTTGTTTGTTCGGAAAGAGAAGCCCTCTGGCGGCAGTTCACATAACAACCCTCTTGTAACTCGCTTTGTAGCCGCAAGGGGGCGTTGATCGGCCTTTTCAAAAAGATTTATTAAAAGTTAATTTGCGAAATACTTATCTTGAATCTTTTGATCTCGGTAAACATTTGAAATTAATTGACAAGGGATTTGTATTGGTTCACTTAAATATCAGACAAGAGTAGTTTTGAAAATAAGATGTATGCATTCTCAAAAGGAATTTGCATAAATTTTCTTGTATAAAGCGTTTGTTTATATATATATATATATATATATATATATATATATATATATATATATATATATATATATATATATATATATATATATATATATATATATATATATATATATATATATATATATATATATATATATATATATATATATATATATATATATATTAGCATTCGTTATATTAAGTAGTATTTATTAAATAAACGATATTATTATATAATAATAATAATAATAATAATAATAATAATAATAATAATAATAATAATAATAATAATAATAATAATAATAATAATAATAATAATAATAATAAAGCGAGATTTATCCAAATTGCAGAACTTTAATGAAAAATCATAAATATGAGGATCCGACCTACATTTTGTTATAATTTCAGGATAAAGAATACTTTTTAGTATTTTTACTATTAAAATTTAACTTGTAGGGCCTACTTAAAAATTATTAAAAACACGATTTTTTTCAGTATAAAAGGCTTAATTAAGGACAAGTACTCAAGAAGGCCCTACATAATTTGCACGGTTTCATGAAACTTGCTTGAAATGAACTGTAATAAAAAAAAAAATGTAAATATAACACCGAGTATTAAACCTGAAAAAAGTTATAAAGTCGCAAAAATTTATATTTATATCATTTGTCTATGTAGGAATTATTAAAAATAGCAACATCAACAGATTTTCATGAAACTTAGATGAAATGTTTGAAATGACTTGTAATGAAAGATAAATGTAAAATAAACCTAGAAAAATGACCCTCAAAAGAGTTATAGCGTTTCTTAATTTGAAATTTATATTATGTAAAATAATATATTTCCCCCTGAGTTTTATAGTTGTCAGAAGAATCTTTTTTTTATTTTTTTCCAGCACTCACGGGTTCGAGGGTTACAGTGGCCTTTTCTTTTTATTAGCTATTAAGGTTATACATATTACTGTTGTTATATAGTTATATATATAGATATATATATATATAATATATATATATATAAAATTCATTTGGGGAAAAAGAAATATTATCCAGATATTACCTGGCGAAGCACCAAGAAGATGCCTGCATGGCTTTTTTTTAAAGTTTGGATAGAAAATTAGACCGCTGAGTATATTGAGAAATGTGTAGAAATATTGAGTCAATTGAGTCATACAAATTTTTAGAAAGTATGAGGCATGCAACCAAATAGTTCCCAGGAACAGTGGTCAATGTACCAAAAATAGAACAGGTAAATTAATCTGAAGCTTCTGTTGAGGTTATAAATATGTCAGTGGCCAACTTAATACAACTGTAATAAAATCTGATATAAATTATCCTTGTAAAATTGTGTGTGAGGAATCACCTCAAAGATGAGACCATATTCCCATCCCAAATGGCCTCTCATATAGAAGCTTTAGGAAGTAACTGGTGTGGCTTGTAACTTTCCCAGAGATTTCTCAATTAATCCTCCATAGATTCCTAGAGACATGAATTATGATCTTTGAAGAAAGATCATGTATACTTCCGATTAAAACAAAGGAAAGAAGATTCAACTTGGCTGAATAATTTAGTATATGGTTATTGTTAAAATGCTCTTATAGATAAAGGAACAGACCTTTAGAATCACTATTTAAAACTAATCATGATCTTGTTATTTTCGGAGCTGAAAATACAAATTCAAGAAAGTGATCGTAAGACATTTTGCCTGGAGGCATAATTAGACTGTTAATTTTCAATAGATGGGTACACCGATTTTCAAATGGAAAAATATTAGCTAGGTGTCACCTGTACAAATTTAATAGGACGATAAAAAGGGATAAGTATAAGTTCCCACAATGGGAAGCAGAATATAGGGAATAGAGAATATTGCAGATCACGTAGGTCACTACAGGTTTAAGTATGATGAGCGGCAACCGCAGTCTGCTCTTCTTATGCTGGCTCAATCATCTTGAATTCCCTCAGTTAAGATAAGATGATGTCTGAAAACAACAAAAAAGATGCAGTCTCCCCAAAAAGTTATATCATATATATATTACTAAAATATATAAGGCAGCAGCATATATATTATTAGTTATATATAGTTATTATATATATATATATATATATATATATATATATATAGCATATATGTTGTTATATATTTATATATATATATAAAGTATATATATATATATAGAGTATATATATATGTACATATATATATATATATAGAGCAGCAGTGGAGCATATATATATATATACATATATATAATGAGTTACAGTTATATAGTTATATATATATGTAGTATATATACATATATATATTATTATTGAATATATATATATATATAAGTTATATTATTACCTATGTTATATATGAAAGAGTTAGTTATATATATATATATATTATATATTATTAGTTATATATATATATATATATATATATATTTATTATTATTATTAAGCATATATTATATATGTTATTATATTATGCAATCATATATAATATTGAAGAATAAAGTATAGTATATATATATATTTATAAAAGATATATATATATATATATATATATATATATATGATAAATATAATAATAATATACTTTTCAAGTTGTTACATATATATATATATATATATATGTATATATGTTGTGTATATGTTATTATATATACATATATATAAGTGGCGTTGTTGTATGGTATGGCAAGGCATATATATATAAGGTTGCTAAGGTTGGCATATTATTGCTAACTTCATAAGTATATATATGTTATTATTATTACAATATGTTAAGTTATTTGCAAAAGATATATATATTATATATGCTATTATATATATATATATATATAAGGCTATATTATACGTTATATTTATAATTGGGCTGGTTAAGTTAAGATTATTATAAGTTAATATGTATATGTATATATATATATATATGATATATACTATACATATATATATATAAGTTATATTATACAGCAGTTTGAGCAGCAGCAGGCAGCAGCGGTGATATGTTGGAGCAGGCGATATATATAGCGCGATGCGCGCGGTTGGGTTATATACATATATATATATATGGTTGTTATATGTTATATATATATAAGAGCAGTAAATAGTTATAATAGTTATTGTTATTGCTGTTACTATTATTATAAATATATATATATATATATATATATATATATATATATATATATGATATATATATGGGTATATATTAAGTTATATATAGTTATATATGCTGTTGTTGGTATTATATATAAGTTGTTATTGATATATATATATGAAAGATATACATATAATATATATATATAGAAAGAAAGATAGTATATGAGAAGGTAATATAGTGTATATGGTTGTTGTTGGGCGAAGGCTATGCTGGTTAAGGCTATGCTACAGCAGAGCAGCAGCAAAGAAGCATATGTTATATAAGTTAAGTTATATATATATATATATATATATGGTTATTTATATAGCCAAAGATATGAACACAATCAGAACTGTCATTTTCAGCAAATTTTCTTTAAATCATTATTAACTGGACAAATTAAGGTAATTTGACGATTTTGTTCTTGTGGATTGAGACGTGAATTTGTTCTTGTATTTGTACTTCAAACAAAATTTAAATAAAATTGTGTCTCTAATTATATTAAGAATTTGAAATTAGATTTCAATAATAATAATAAAGAGAAATAATAATAATAATAATAATAATAACAATAATAATAATAATAATAATAATAGCAATTAATAATAATAATAATAATAATAATAATAATAATAATAATAATAATAATAATAATAATAATAATAATAATAATGTAATAATAATAATAATGAATAATAAGAATAATAATAATGATAATAATGATAATAATAATAATAATAAATAATAATATTGTCATAAATTAAAAAGTTTATGTTTAAGATTAAAATTATAAAATCTGATTGAATATATAAATAAATTTAATTGCATTTAAATGGAATTAATAATTTTTATAATTTTTGGAGATTGAAAATTCTTTGTTGTACTCATAATTATTTTTTTTTTCTTAAACTAAGATTAAATTCAGTTTAAAATTATATGTAAATTTTGCACTATATTTTTTAAATACTAGAATATTATTATTATTATTATTATTATTGACAGATTCTCTTCACCTTCCTGCCCCAAGATTGGGGGTAAGGTGCTGTACAAGCATCGGAAAAGAAAAGCAGTATGAGAATATGAAACGTTTCCAAAAGAAAGCCCAGCCTTACCGCCTCTGGAAACTGATTAGTAGAGCTCTGTCACTGCAGACAGAAAATCAAATTCCTGCAGCATCATAGGGACCGCGACGGGACCCTCACTATGGTAAATCGTCAATGGGTGGGTTCATCTCCTGGCCCAGGTAGGGGACCCCATACAAAACCCCGCCATTCTCTCCTATCATGCACCTTTATTCTCGCCTCCAAACTCACAAACTCACATTTCTCCTTCAGACATTCGTTCCCTCACGGACTCAATCCACTTTCTCTTTCGGTCTCCAGATGGTCGGTTCCCAACACACTCTCCAATATACATCATTTGCTTAACCAACCGACTTTCTTCTATCCTTTCCACATGATACATGACCAAACCATCTTCAACATACTTTCATTTATTATTCTCTCATTTAATCTTTCTTCACACCACACCACTCTAATACGTTCATTCCTCAATTTACCCATCATTTTTCTCACACCTAGCATGCCCCTCTAAGATTGTCCATCTGAACACATTGAACTTAGATCTATACTTCTTATTCCAGACCATAGTCTCACTACCACACAATAAACATAGGTATCAACATACCCTCATGTAAGACTTCCTAGCGCACTCAAGACTTAGTCCCTTTCGGAGATTCACCAACGATTTAATTGCAACTGCCAGCCACCTTCCTGCCATCTACCACAACTTTCCTACTACTACACTCTGCATCATCCGTTCCCTTCTCATCCATCACATCTTTACCCCAAATATTTTAAACTCAGACACCTGCCCAAGCTGTCATCATACCCAAACTATGAATTTCACACTGCAGACTCTCCTCATCCATCTCCATCACTTTCATTTTATCTACGTTTACTTTTCACTCTCAAACCCCCTCCTTTTACATACCCTGCCAAATCCCTCCAACAATCCTCAAAACTCTCTTCAGACTCGCCACATAGAACCAAATCATCCGCATGTAACAGGTAGGGCACCCTCCATTCCTCTCCATTCTCCATCATTCTAACACCATTTCCCTGCCATCCCCAAATTCCTCGAATTCTTTCACAAACTCCATCCATGGCACACATTGAATAACCACAAGGAGACATAACACAAATTCTGTCTCACTCGCTATTAATCCTAAACCAATCACCATCACCATTTATTCTTACACACGCTTCACTATCGTCATACATACTTTTTGATTCCGACCAGAAGTTTCTACCACCAACAATTCATATAATAACACAATTTCCGCCATAAAGCTTCCTATTAACTCTATCATACGCCTGTTGTAAAACCATACATAAAACCTAAATATAATTTATTCTTCTTCTCCCCTATTTTCTCAATCATTGCTTCAATGTGTAAAGATTTGATCCACACATCCTCTTACCACTCCTAAAAATGCACCTTTGTTCTTCACCAATCAGTCCCTCAGTCACTGACGCATTTTAAAAATTGAAAAATATTATTATTATTATTATTATACATATTATTATTATTATTATTATTAATATTACATACGATATTTTGTATAGTCCTGATTAACGATAAAAGTTAAAGTAATATATATATATATATGATAATAAAGAGTATATATATGGTATATATATGGTTAAGAAGTATGTGATAGTATAAGGATATAGAGAGATATAGATATATATAGCATATATAATATATATATATATATATATTAAAAGTTAGCACTCACGGCATAGCCCCGACGCCCCAGAGAACTTCTCTAGGTACTGTTCCCCTTGGGATCCGGACGGGGTTCAACCGGACCTTTCCCTCGCAAACTGTAGCAGCTCTTCCGATTGAACCACTTGCGTGGAAATATATATATATATATGTATATATGTTAAGTTATTGCTATATAGTTAGCAGTAGCAGCATATATGTTATTGGGATATGGAGCAGTTATATAGAGCAGCAGTATATATATATATATATATGTCATA